>BLSH010399185.1:24223-41495 GCA_018402905.1 Glandirana rugosa
TTTTGCCGAGAGGAAGGCGGGTGTGCCCCGGTGCCTCCTTCCTCTCCGTGGCCCTGTGGGCGGAAGGAGAACCGTTTTGACACTGATTGAACCAATGATCTATTACCAGAACAGCTGATGAAATGAAAGTACATAATTTTGAAATGACATGCTGCACCTTCCTCCGTGGCCCTGTGTGGGCGGAAGGAGAGCAGTTTGATACGGATTGAAAGCAAGAACTTGCTACCAGAACAGCTAGTGAAATGACAAGTATTAAATTCTCGTATAACCTGCTGCTCCTTCCTCCGTGGCCCCGTGTGGGCGGAAGGAGAGCAGTTTGACACGGATTGAAGCAAGAAACTTACTACCAGAACAGCTAATGAAAAAGACTATTGAAGTTTTTTCGTACGACCTGCTGCTCCTTCCTCCGTGGCCCCGTGTGGGCGGAAGGAGAGCTGTCGATTGGACACGCTAAGAGCAAAGAACCTGCTGCCACACTTGCTAACTAAATGACGAGTGCATGACAACGTGCGACATGCTGCTCCTTCCTCCGTGGCCCCGAGTGGGCGGAAGGAGCTGCAGAAGCGAATGCGAGCAAGAAAATTAAGAGCCGAGAATTGACATCAAAAAAAAAATTTTGGGTATGCCATGCTGCTCCTTTCTCCGTGGCCCCATGGGCGGAAGGAGAGGTGTTTCAACAAGCAAACGTAAAACCATTTTTCCAACCTTAATGACACATTTTTTTTAACAACCTGCCCCTTCTTCCGTGGCCCATGTGGGCGGAAGGAGAGGTGTTTCAAACAGGCAAAACATGAAACCATTTTTTTTTTTTTTATATGTGTAAGAAGCTGCTCCTACCTCCGATGCCCCGTGTGGGCGGAAGGAGAATGACATACAAGAAAACAGAATAGACCTGTAAGCAACACCCAAACTAACTCCCCTAGTGCCTGACATCCTCCCCACCCCCCCCCCCCCCCACCAACCCTGTGTACCACACGGCATGGCCTAGCCTACTGAATATCAAACTACCTGGGGTCATGGTGATGGACACCAGCTGGAGCTCAGCAGCAACGGCACTCCTGTGTAAGCTGTAGATGGCTTTACATTACTCCCTCTCTTCATTGCCACTATTGGATGAAGCAAATCCTCAAAAGCCCTCCCTCATGATGCAGTGCGGTGGATAGAAAAGAAACACAGCCACCAGAGCGGTCAGGAGGCTTCTCCACTGACAGCTATGCCGGACCGACCGCACATGGGCTCAGCTCACAAAGCTGGTGCCGCTGAATGGACCGAGGAGGAGAGAGTGCGGGAAATGTTTACCCCTGTTGCCTGGGAGACTGACTAGCCACGCATGCGCTCAGCTCACATGAAGCCGGCACCGCTTGCTGGATGGAAGGGAATAACTGTTCATTCTTGTTGCCTAGGAGACCTGGCGTGACAGCAGAAATAACAGACAGCAGTGAGAACTGGAGGTGGCGGCCGCTGCCACGCGACAAGGGCAGGCAGGCTGGACTTGGCCCGCAGCTCTTGTGTTTACCACCTGTGGACTAATGTTCCTGTGGACTAACTTTCACAATCTCACTTCCGCATAAGGCCATGGAGGCCGATCATGAACGGAGAACAGCCCAGCATGAGAACTCCCTGCCAGGGAAAGAAGTGTACGGTGCAGGGGAGATCGATGCCCGGAACACCCCCTTTCCCCTCCCCCGCTGTCACAGCTGGTGTCCCTGATCCCAACAATGCCGGAGATCTTGCTGCAGGTCGGGTCATCCCCGCTCTGTGCGCTAGTGTTGTAATCGGAGGACAAGCAGCGCACACGTAATCTCTCTCTGGCTTAGGGAACCTAGGAATCTACCCCCGCTGTCTCTCCATAGCAACAGTCGCTACACCGGGGCCACCCCCTGCCTGATGCAAGCAACCGGAGCCTGGGAGTCAGCCAGGAGGACATGAAAGTCAGCAGTCACAACAACCTCCGTGGGCCCCTCTCCACCTATACTGCGGATCACAGGACAATGCCAACCCTCCTGCAATCCACCTGTCCATTTGGGCAAAATCAGTTCAAGGATAATTCCAACCTTATCCCGCGCACAGGGGTGAGATCGTGTACCCCCGGCCCCCACTTACCCAGCCCATGCAGCAGTGGCCACCGAGCGGCGTGACCCCGGAGACTGCTATCAGACGGCTCCCGAGACCGGAAATGACGTCACGGGGGCGGAACTTCCCCAGAAATGCCGTGGGAACTGGTAGGAGGAGGCTGGGTTATATGTGACCCAGACTCCTCCTACAAATACAGGCTGCCCTGCAGACAGCCTTATCATTTAACTGAATCTGAGATACTAAATATTAATGTTCCCCGTGTAAAAGCCAACCTACTAAAACCCCTTTTCCCCTTCCATTGGAAATCAGAGTGCCTGAAATACTTAGGAATCTATCTCATACCTCCCCTTCATTCTCTTTTAAAAATATAATTGTATTCCCTTATTAAATAGCATCAAATCAGACCTCTGGAGCTGGTCTTCCTTGTCCCATTCATGACTAGGTAAAGTCAACATATTAAAAATGAACGATTGCCCAGGGTGCATGCGCGGCGGCACCCAGCATGGACGCGTAGTCCGGGAGCTCCGTTCCACTCCGGCAGATCGGGCATCCTAGAGCGGTGAACACGCACCATCTCACCCCGGCTCCAGCACTGCTCAGCACCGGAACACCCCTGGACCTCACGGATGACTTTGGGCTCAGCCAGGAGAGACATTAGCAGTCAGTTTGAGGCCCGCAAACCACAGGCCACAGATCCCAAGATGGCGGCTGCAACGCAGCTCATGGTTCCAGCACACCTCACACACCATCCAGCGGCATCACCCAACCCCTTTCCACCTGCGCGGCCGCACGTGAGTTCACCTCTCCAGGGCACACTATCTCCGACCTCCATGGAATCCTTACTAGACCAGGCCCTAGAGGAGATGGGCCTTTCACCCATGGATGATGGTCCAGCCCCATCGCACATTACAACACAGCTCAGGGAGCTGGAAATCTCACCCCGAGGGCCCTCCCCAGACCTCTTTACAAGATTTGGCGAGCTTCTGGACAGAGGCCTCCAAAATTCAGCCAACAGAATTACCAATGATATTAAAGCAGACCTGCAAAACATAGGTGCACACATAGAGACGATTGAAAATAAGCTAGATTCCACCATTTCCAGGACAATTCAAAATACAGACCGCATACAAGATCTTCAAACACAATTGGAATCTGCATTGTCTAAATGAGACAATCTAGAAAATAGGAACAGAAGGTGCAATTTTAGGGTTCAGGGGATCCCAGAATCCTTCAAAGATATTCCTGAAACGATATGTTCCCTCATCAAGGAATTGCTCCCAGACATTCCGCAACACAGACTTGAGCTAGACAGGGCACATAGGGCCCTTAGGCCTCTACGGTCTGACAGTCTTCCCCGGGATATTGTGGTGAAACCACATTTCTTTGCAGTCAAATAAGAGGTGATGCGAAAATCTCGCTCTCTGTCAGAAATCTCTTTTCAAGGACATGAGATCCAAATTGTTTGCGGACCTATCTGCCTCTACAATACAAAAATGGAGGTCCCTCAAGCCATTCCTTTCAATTTTGTCTGAAAAGTAGATAAAATATTGGTGACTCTTCCCTTTTCAATTCAAACTCTTGCTCAAGGGTAAAACATATACATTTTCTACATTTGCAGAAGGCAAGAAAATCCTCCTTCAACTGGGCCTCATTTGCCAAGACTCCCTCCAACCAACGCAAAATTCCACCTTGCCCTCTTCAAAACGCAACTACCCTCCAGCCTGCTAACGCAAGTCTGGGAAAAACCCAAAACCAAAAAATCCAAAGATGCCCGATCCCCCCTAAGGAACCCGCATTGGTGACCCATTTGCACCCAATCTGTGACCCTCGGTTTCTCTCCAAAGATGCCTTGTTCCATCTGGACGTAATTTTCAACTCATGATTATACAAACCCCAGCGGTTTGGTCTGTTGTTTCCTTTAAAAGGACACCTGTTACATCCAGTTGATTTGGACATTGTTCTACTTGATTGTTGGCCTCATCTTGGGCCCTTTAAAAATTGGAGCTACATAACCTCTTCCCTTATCCCTTCTGATACCCCCCAGCCCCCTTCCCCCCATCTATTTTCCCCTCCCGTGCCTCTCGGATCATCCAAATTCATTGGCTCTACGCACAAGATGCAATAATGTCTTACTGCTATAGTACAATTATACAGCTCCAAGTGTTCCTAGTTATACAGGATTACATGATGTTTTATGTGTGTGTTCACGTTTAACCATTTATTTCCTTACAGGGTTTTTCAGCTTTTTTTTAGGGGTGCCCAACTGGTGGAGTGATGCTTATGCTCCTCCCTCTGGCTCGAAGATTTGGCCTGTCGTCATCTTCTAGTCAGAGGGTCCTTCACCTCTGGTGAGAACACCTTTGCTTGACAAGGTGGTGGTGGAAATGGTATTTCCCCCCCACCACTTAGAGGCACTTAAGCCTCGCACTCTTATACTCTTCTCTTCCTTATCTCTCTCCTCTCTTTGGTTTTCGTCTAATTTCTCTGTTTTTATGTCGTTAAGCCCGGAGAGCCTGCCTGCGTTCGTAGAAACCCATCCTGAGCAACAACTGCACAGATATCCACTCCAATCCACTTATGGGCTACATGAGGTAAGTGCCCTCTGGTTATTGGCTTGCTTCCACCATCCGCTCCATGGCTAACACACCGTCAATCACCTCCCCACTACTGGTGGTTTCTTATAATGCTCAAGGCCTTAATTCCCCAATTAAGAGGCGTAAAGTCCTTCAGCATTTTCAAACCCACAAAATAGACGTGGTACTGGTGCAGGAAACGCATTTCCCTAAACGCTTCCAACCATCCTTCCCTCACCATAACTATCTGTCCTTCTACGTATCTATTGAAGAAGGCCCCCATTTCAATTCATAAAGACATGGAGGGCAAGTACATTCTGGTCAAAGGGACGATAGACAAACAAATATACTCATTTGTATCTTATTACGCTCCTAATCAGAAACAATTTAGATTCTTCCAGCGGATGTGGATCTCACCTCTGCTGGAAGGGACAGTGATTTGGTGGTGATTCAAATATTGCATTTGATACTGGCCTTGACAAATCTCGCCCATTGGGGAAACAAAACATACGACCCACCAAACAGAGCCTTCAGGTAGCTAGACTATTATTTCAACATGGACTTGTAGACATTTGGAGAGAAATCAATTCGACAATGCGTGACTACACTCATTACTCCAGCCCTCATAGCTCCTTTGCCAGGATAGACCACATATTAGTTAATAACTTTGCGATCCCCCTCACCTTTAAGTCATATATTAGAGACTCTACATGGTCAGATCATGCCATTGTCTTCTTGACCCTGCAATAGCCCTCAGGCCAAAGATGGAAGATGGAGTCTTAACTAATCCATCCTTGATGATACGGTTAGGAAAGGAGAAATAGAAGAGACAATTAAAGAATACTTTAAACTTAATGACTCTGGACATCTCCCCTTCGTGCCTGTGGGCTGCTCATAAAGCCAAAATAAGAGGGAAAATTATCCAGATAGCTGCACAGATAAATAGAGCCAAGAAAGCAAAAATAGAACAATTAGAATGTGACTTCCTTATCCTTTCCAAGGCAAATTAGTAATTTTTCTTTGTAAATTTTGGTCAAAATTTATACTGCTACCGATCTTTGGTAAAAAAAAATAACCCAAATAAGTGTATATTATTTGGTCCTTGTGTAAGTTATAGAGTCTACAACCTATGGTGCCAATCATTGAAAATTGATCATAACTGATCACACCTGATATACTCATTTCTTGAGACCCTAACAAGCCAGGAAAGTACAAATAACTCCCAAATGCCCCCTTTTTGGAAAGTAGACATTCCAAGGTATTTAGTAAGAGGTGAATTTTTTGAAGTTGTAATTTTTTCCCACAATTCTTAGCAAAATGAAGATTCTTTTTTCTTTTTTTTTCACAAAATGGTCATTCTAACAGGTTATTTCTCACACACAGCATATGCATACCACAAATTACACCCCAAAATACATTCTGCTACTCCTCCTGAGTATGGCGATATCACATGTCTGAGACTTTTTCACAGCCTGGCCACATACAGAGGCTCAACATGCAAGGAGTGCCATCAGGTATTATAGGGACATAAATTACACATCTAATGTCATGACAACCTATCACTAGAGTTGATCGAACCTCTGGAAGTTTAGGTTCTGCTGGTTCGGCCGAACTTCGGGACAAAGTCCGGGTTCGGGTCCACACAGGACCCGAACTTTGACACGGACCCCGAACCCCATTGAAATCAATGGGGACCCGAACTTTTAGGCACAAAAATGGCTGTAAGAAAGTACTGGAAAGTCCTAGAGGTCTGCAAAAGGAAGGAAAATGGGGGCAAGGGTTGGACAAGTGCCCTACAAAGAAATGGGGATAGGGAAATAACTTAAAATAATAAAAAAAAAAAATCACATAAAAAAATCAAAAATGGAGGTGGATGTGGACTATCTTCAAACTGTGTGAGAAAAGTATAAATTAGCCGGGAGAAGCCATATCACTGTTCTTAGAACAGTGATATGGCTTCTCCCGGCTAATTTATACTTTTCTCACACAGTTTGAAGATAGTCCACATCCACCTCCAGTTTTGATTTTTTTATGTGATTTTTTTTTAGTTATTTCCCTATCCCCATTTCTTTGTAGGGCACTTGTCCGACCCTTACCCCCATTTTCCTTCCTTTTGCAGACCTCTAGGACTTTCCAGGACTTTTTTACAGCAATTTTCAAAACTTTTATTAAATTACCAGGACCCCGGACCCGAACCTGGACTTTTTTTGAAAAGTCCGGGTTCGGGTCCGGGTCCCAGACACCCAAAAGTTCGTTACGGACCCGTTTACAGTTCGGGTTCACTCAACTCTACCTATCACATTTTTGAAGGCCCTGGAGCACCAGGACAATGGAATTGCCCACAAAATGACCCCATTTTGGAAAGCAAACACCTCAACGTATAATCTATGAGGCATAATGAGTCTTTTGAACATGTCATTTTTTCCAGTAGTTTTTTGGAAAATGTGGGAAAAAAATTAAAACACTTTTGTTTTTACACAAAGTTGTCCATTTATATGATATTTCCAACACATAGCATGTACATAGCAAAAATGACACCCCAAAATACATTCTACTACTCCCCCCGAGTATAGTGATACCACATGTGTGAGACTTTTACATAGCCTGACCACATACAGAGGCCCAATATTGAACTAACACCTTCAGGCATTCTACAAGCATAAATTACACATCTCATTTCTCAACACCCTATTACACTTTTGAAGGTCCTGGAGCACCAGGACAATGGAATTTCCCACAAAATGACCCAATTTTGGAAAGCAAACTCCCAATGTATAATCTATGAGGCATAATGAGTCTTTTGAACATGTCGTTTTTTTCCAATAGTTTTTGGAAAATGTGGGAAAAAAATGAAAACGCTTTTGTTTTTAAGCAAAATTGTCCATTTATATGATATTTCCAACACATAGCATGTACATAGCAAAAATGACACCCCAAAATACATTCTACTACTCCCCCCGAGTATGGCGATACCACATGTGTGAGACTTTTACAGGTGTTGTTTACTCATGGGTGTGACAGTCACTGACAGGTGATTGGCGATGGTCACTGATGGGTGACTGGCGGTAGTCACTGATGGGTGACAGGTGACTGGCGGTGGTCACTGATGGGTGACGGGTGTCTAGGGGTGGTCACTGATGGTTGATGAGTGACTGGCGGTGGTCACTGATGGGTGATGGGTGACTGGCAGTAGTCACTGATGGCTGACGGGTGACTGGCGGTGGTCACCGATAGATGATGGGTGACTGGCGGTGGTCACTGAGGGGTGACGGGTCTCTGGTGGTGGTCACTGATGGGTGACGGGTGTCTGGTGGTGGTCACTGATGGGTGACGGGTGACTGGTGGTGGCCACTGATGGGTGACTGGTGGTGCACACTGATGGGTGCCAGGTGTCTGGTGGTGGTCACTGATAGGTGATGGGTGACTGGCGGTGGTCACTGATGGGTGCCGGGTGTCTGGTGGTGGTCACTGATGGGTGACGGGTGACTGGCAGTGGTCACTGATGGGTGCCGCATGTCTGGCGGTGGTCCTTGATGGGTGTCTGGAGGTGGTCACTGATGGGTGACAGGTGACTAGCGGTGGTCACTAATGCGTGACGGATAACTGGCGGTGGTCACTGATGGGTGACAGGTGACTGGTGGTAGTCGCTGATGGGTGACGGGTGACTGGCGGTGGTCAGTGATGGGTGATGGGTGACTGGCGGTGGTCAGTGATGGGTGACTGGTGGTGGTCACTGATGGGTGACAGGCCACGGTCACTGATGGGTGACGGGTGACATGCCACGGTCACTGACGGGTGACATGCCACGGTCACTGATGGGTGACGGGTGACAGGTGCACTTTATAATGGCAGTCTGATGACAGGTACACTTTATGATGACAGGTACACTTTATGGGGCATATGGGGTGACTGTTGGGTGACTGGTGCATTGGGGGGTGTTTTTACTTTACAGATCAGTAACTCACTGATCCCAGCTCTTCTCTCCTCACACCAGAAACTGTGTGAGGAGAGAAGAGCTGGTAACAGTGAGTTACCGCTCTGTTTACATTGGATGTGATCGGCTGTGAAGTAGACAGAGCCGGGATGCGCGTGCCCAATCGCGCGCAATCCCGGCTTAAAGGGGCAACGTCATATGACGTACGCCCAGAACAATAGCCGCTTCGCCCCGCCGTCATTTGACGGTGGGCGGACGGCAAGTGATTAAGTTTGGCCTTGACATCCAAGGCAGAAAAGTGGTTGTGTTGGAATAAAGCGAAGTTCTATTGTCAAAGTGACAATATTGATCCCAAGCTGGCTCGCAGATATATAGTGCCAAGACACAGCCACCTCAATCCGCAATAAATAACTTCCTCGATACGGCTAAATTACCTCACTTATCGCCTGAACATATCCAGATAATGGAGGCCACTATCTCTTCTGAGGAGGCTATTTCCACTATTAATAAACTGAAACCGCATACAGCCCCGGGGCCAGATGGTTTCTTGGTTTCATACTATAAATCATTCTCTGCCATACTAGCTCTCTATCTAGCTCGATTCTTTAGTGCACTGAGGAAGGGAGCCCCCCTAGACAGCACCCCAAATATGGCATACATATCGGTAATCCCGAAACCAGACAAGGACCCCAGCTCAGTTGGTAACTACAGACCAATTTTGCTTATAAATAACAATTTAAAAATGTTAACTAAAATCCTAGCTGATCGCTTGTCTACCTTCATTGGCCGATATATCAACAGAGATCAGGTGGGATTTATCCCTGGAAGGCAAGGCCCTGACCAAATCCATAGAGCAATAGACCTCATCTCATTATTCTGCAAGAGGGATATCTCCTCTCGTTGGATCTCCAGAAAGCATTTGACTCAGTCTTTTGGCCTTATATTTTTAAAAACGTTGGAACGATGGGGCTTCGGGGCTTCCTTCCTCAGTGTTTTACGCTCTCTTTACTCACTTCCTATGGCCCAAGTCAGAATGCAGGTATTCTACTCTGATTCATTCCCAATTGCCAGGGGCACCAGGCAGGGTTGTCCCCTTTCACCACTCATATTCGCTATAGCTATTGAGACACTGGCAGAAGCGATCAGGGAACACCCCAACATACATGGCATTTAATGTGGCACACTCCAGCACAAGTGCGGTCTATTCGCGGACGATGTATTGCTTTTCATTTCCTCTCCGTTGATCTCTCACCCAAATGTATGCAAGCTACTAGATGACTTTGGACGGATTTCGGGCCTTATAGTCAATTTTGAAAAATCCCAAGCTATGAATATCAATATACCCTCAACACTAATAGATAGGATTAAAAAGGATTTCAAAATCCCTTGGTCAAAATCCTCCATCACATACCTGGGCATCCAGCTGACTCCTACAATCGATTCACTCTACTTAGCCAATTTCCCCCCTCTTTATAAAAAACTAGAGGCTGACCTCACTGGCTGGACTTTGCATAGTGTCTCTTGGATAGGCAAAATTAACGCAATAAAAATGACACTGCTCCCAAGAGTTCTATACTACTTTCGGTCCCTTCCCATTCCGATTAAATCCCACTTGGACTCTTTACAAACAAAAATCATCAAGTTTATCTGGGGTAAGGGAGGCGGTCGACTTTCTAGACAAGTTCTTTTTAGATCCAGGAAAGAAGGCGGACTAGGACTACCGAACCTAGCTTGGTATTACCGAGCTGCCCCGCTAGCCCAAATTTCCACAATATATTCATGAGGCGATATACCCGACTGGACCTACATAGAGAAGCAAGCAGTCCCCCGACACACACTTGATTACCAGCTTTGGTGCAGTCACAAAGAAAGTCCTGCGATTCTCTCACCAACACTCTCTCACTCATTCTCCCTTTAGGACAAAATCCGCACTCACCCACACCTGACCTCTCCACTAAAGCCCCTGATGAACCTTTTTCAGAACCCAGCTTTTCCTCCTGGGCTAGATATTAAAGCTTTCAGTTGGTGGCTGAATAAAGGTCTTTATAGAATTGGACACTTTCTCCGGGCCCTTAGGACCAATTTCGAATGCATTTTGCATTAGTAAATTGGATATGCCAGCCACTGAACTATTTCGGTTTCATCAAATTCATACCTACCTCCATAAATTATGGAACTCCCATATCTCTGAAAGTGTGGTCAAGCAATGGAGCGGAGGGGGGGTATCACAATAATCTATGAGGCACTGGCTAAGAATCCCAATAAGACGCTGTATATGACAGCCTGGGAAACTGACCTAGCCCAACAGTGGGACCTGGAAACTTAGAATACAAATTTTTCTAGAGCATTCAAGGGTGTGATCAATACCTCACTGATGGAATCTAATATCAAAGTTATGTCTAGATGGTATCTAGTTCCAGCTAAACTGGCTAGGATATATCCCACAACCTCACCATTATGCTTTAGAGGCTGTGACCACTACGGAGACATGTCCCATATATGGTGGGATTGTCCTAGAATTAGATCTTTTTGGAACAAGATTTTTGCTTTGATCAGGAAGCTGACAGAGTGTCCTGTTGAGAAATCAATCAATATTGCTCTCCTCAATTTCCCGGTGCAGCCTACCACAAAAAAACATGCAGCGCTTGATCTTCTATTTTAGGTAGGGGTGTTTCTAGTTTTAGATAGAGTGGAGATGTATTAGAACACGTCAGTTTTTATTGCTGTCTGTGTCTCCGTGAAGGAGATTCCCCCTCTCTATTTTTCCTGTTTACCATTGTCATTTAAAGTTAAAGTAAAAGAAAACCCCACATTTTGGGTTGTCCACCGAAAACTAATAGAGGGGAAATCCTCCAATGGGGACACTAGTTTTGGTGACCCGGGGGCCCCCAGGAATTCCCTTAATATGCAGGGATTTCCTCTAACTTTCTGTTTGGCTATGGGATAGGAAATGAAGGGAAATCTCCACAATGGGGCAAAGATGGAGAAAAGAAAATCTGACAGGGGTTATAACCCTCACTTACTCTATCCAAAATGAAAAAAAAATGCCTATAGTTCTAATTTAAACTTAGTGTGTTTTGCAGGTTGTAACCAACCTGAACATTTACATATTTCTGAACCCCATGGGTTCTCCTAAGCTTGGTGTGTTGATTGCTTCTGTCTGTTACTGTTGAGGAGAAGCTTCCAGTTATCAGTGTGGAAGGAAATCAGTGTGGGAGTTACGAATATTTACTTGACCCAACTAGGTCCTGAGGTTCTAATTTCAATGGGAAGGTTTGGGGAGATAAATATTTGGAACACCTTTACAGAGGGTTCTTTTTTCACCTTCTGGGCTTTTGCCTGGAGAGGATGTCTACATCGAGTTTATGCCTTGAAGGAGCTGCGCTAAAAGGTGGTCACCTGGCAGGAGAATCTATGAGGAATCTTCTTGTTGAAGAGTATGTCAAAGATGCTGAGAAGAAGCTACTGCTGGATGCAAGGAAGATTTATTGCCTACAGGTATCTTAGATTACTATCAAAGGGCCAAGAACCAAATTGATTAGAGAAAGAAGCTCCTAGATGGTCATAGAAATCCCTGGCTGTTATAATAGTGCCAGCAATTATCAAACAGGTCTGGACATGTACTCCCCAAATATTTGCATTCACGCTGCTTTGGTAGCAAACTGGTACACTGCCTGATTGAAACCTTTTCCAACTGTGAGTAAAACCCATCTGTAACTTATCAGCCCCCTCCCTTGGAATGCCTGTTCTGATCTACCCTTTCCAGGCTCCTTCCCATTCACCTACTGCATCTCTACAGTGACAGGTAATCCTTTTATTACTATATACAATATATACTGTACATATATATATATATATATATATACAGTATACTGTATGTGTGTGTAGAGAAAAGATCCAAAGCTTGCACAGTACATTTGCACTCTAAGATCTCAACAGCTAATCAAGCCACTTGGAAAAATGTCCAATGGCCTTCATATCTTACATGGCAGCTCTGATAAGCAGTTGAAGTCACTACGCTTGGTTTAATAGACAGTATCTATCCCTAGAGTAAGCATAATATTAAGCATAGAATATGCAATGCTCTTGTGACAGAACTGAGACAACAGCTCTTTAGGTTTTTAGTCAGACATGTCCTGTTCCATTTAACCCTCTTGCCATGTACCTACCATTCAGCGCGACCATGGGGGATAGGTCCCACACTTTGGGAAATGTTATTATATGTCATGCTAGTAATGAACTAAGCACACACTAACTTTTACTTTGCCCACTACACCATAACAAACAGTTGGGTTTTATGTTGTTTTTTTCTCCCCAGTCCAGCTTGCCTTATCAAAATTCTTAGAGCAGCCTGCCTGGTGCTACAAAAAGAATTACTGGAGGACCTAGGGTCCTTAATGCAATTCTCCAAAGTTTACTGTCAGCTTTAATGTTTATGGTGGTTCCAGCTACCTCCATGCTTAATAAATAATTTTATGTATATCACTAGTATGTCAAGCGGGTAATTCAACAACCGCTTGAGAGGCAAGGACTTCCTGGGAAATTACAGTCCAGCTGGCTGCCACTCTGATTATTGAATTACTGCTTAGGATGTGTTATATGGGGTGTTTTGAAATAATAAGATGTGTTTCTATAACAGCCATGAAAAGTGCATTATAACTGGAATAATACAGATTATACAGCACCAAATGTTATTAATTTCTGTGTCTCTGGCTTATGATTGCTTTTTCATATCAGGAAGGTTTCCATACACTCTTAATATTTAGTGTCAAGGCTGCAGCATTTGCAGATGTGATACATTTTCTTACTTTGCGCTGCAGTATGGTGTCATCGACACTCTTCCCACTAATGCCAGCTGGCATGGAACAAACAGGATGTTCATCTTAAAGTGCAATTCATTCTTTCAATCACATAAGCTAAAAGTCTGCATCGTTCCAAGCTACTTAAAATAAATTGAACTACAGTATCACCTTTCAAACTTCAGGTTTGGAACAGTCTTGGCATTTGTAAGTTCAACACAAATTTGTCACAGATATTCAACAGTGTATGCTCTGATTAAAAACAGAAAACTATGCTGTCATAAATTCATCAGACTGATTAGGCTTTTAAGCCTGTTAAACTTACGGCAATTCTGTAACATTTACATGTATTACTGTAATATTTTGTGGATTTTTCATATCACACCTGTGCTTACGTATTTTCAAAATGTGCCTTATCCCTTTTTTGTGTTAAGTAGTTTAACTTGTTGCTTTCAGGGTTAAAATAATTTGCAAGAGAAATGGAAACGCTATTTGATGGAGATTTTACACCATATGCTGTAGTAGTTTCTATTGGTCCACATCTGCAACAGCTTCATAAACAAACTATTTAAGCTGGATAAATATTTTTTTTAAAAAACACTGCAGGTATAAAGTGCAGGTACCTTAAAAGGGAAGTAGGGGATTTTTTTTTTTAAAGAATCATACTTACCTAGGTGGATGCAGCATCAGCCGATGCTGTATCTGTCCCCCGCCAGTTCTAAATATGAGAACTGAGTGGTCAAACACCGCTGAATGGTCAGTTATCAGAGCTCCATGAGCAGAGAGTTGGGGACTGTCATTCACCGCTCTCTGCTCTGCCCCCCCAACGTTCACTGGAACGCTGAGCTGGGGAGGGGGCAGGAGTGCTCAGCCAGGTACTGATCCAGGGTTCTGGGCAGATCCCGAACATATGGTCATGATCTTTCCCCAGCCTGGAATGCTTCTGTGATGTCAGCGGAAAGCGGGCATCTGCCCATTGTCTTCTGAAAATGGGTCACCACAGTGTAGAATGAACTGCACTCCTGTGATCCACAGGAGCAGTACAGCCAAACAAGCTTTGTCTGTACTTCTCCTAAAATGCACAGCATGCCATCTAACATTTTCTAGTCATTCTAATGTTTAAGTTTCAGGCCATAATCAGTCCTGCATATTCATATTCACTAGTGAGACTGCAAAAAGATTAAAGATTATTACCCTTTCAAAATTTGAATGTTAATAAATATATTTTGCTCCACACTCCTTACGTGTCAGGAGTCTGTGAAAGTAAGCCCTTGCATTTCACCAACTTGGGGTTCCCCAGGGTACGGAATCTAAGCCCCAGTCTGCTTCTTCACCAGGACCCCTGATGGTGTGGTTGGACTTGCAGCAAGCGGGAACCAAGCTGGAACCAAGCCGCAGCCCCCAGGTACACCTAGCTGAGAGTGCGTAGGCCAATTGGCATATGCAGTGTACAATAGCAGGAGACTGAAGGATAAAGTCAGGGAACAAGCTGAGGTCAGACTAGGGGTCAGGCAAGCACAAACAGTAGACAAAGCCGGGGTCAGTACATGGGTAGTCAGACAGGATATACAAAGTAGTAATAAGCACACAGAAGTTCAGGTAACTGTGAAATTACTCAGCTGGGCTGAGCAAATGTACTGTATTTATAGGGAAGGAAATTGGCCAGGAAGTGATGGAAAGGAAATATAAACCCAGATGACAGCAGGCAATACCAAACAGTGAGCGCAGAAGCTAACAACACCTGCATAAGGAATTAGAGGACTAGAAGAACAGCAAGGAGGCCAGTATACACAGGCAGGAAAACTGCAGGCTAAATTGTGACATTACGTATACCAGGTAGGCTACTGATTTACTGCTAATTAATAATATCATGGAAGGATACATTTTCAAAATAGGTAATCACCACAACAAATACGCTTCTCTAATAATATACTACATACAGCCTTCCTGAACAAACAGCATTTACACTTTTTCAGGTATACCTTTTTAGACTGCAAAACCTCCATTAAAACTTTTCAAATGCTAAATAGTATGAAATAGTTATAAATATACACATGGTACAACAGTATATGTAAGGAACCGTTTATACCATGCTAGTCTGCTGTAGTGCAATGAATGCACGTGTGTTGATGTGTGGCTCACATGTCAACCTGTGTTGCGTTGCTGCTGCCTCTTCAATTGAATAGAATTCCTAACACAATGGACCAAAAATTGTGCATGCAGCATTTTTGAGTGGGCAGTGAATTGCTATGCAATGCAAGTGCACTGAGAAGGTGTGTTGGGGTGCTATTCATGTCACAGGGTGCTATACATGTCACGCGTTACCAGTAACATGCACTGTAATGCATGCATCCCCATACAGAGATGGCGTGAATGGGCCCCAAAATAAAATATTTGAGGTTAGTTTGACATGTTGGGCAGCTCATTGCTCTGTTTTGCTGCCACTGTAGACAAACACAGATTTGTTTTCACTTTGATAAGTATGCTATAAGGACAGGATGCCAGGGAAATCTCCCCAGCAAGGATTTAGACAGCTACAAAATGCTGAAAGAGGTCCCAGCCTGTATCTACTCTATCAAAAAGTTTTATTTATAGGCAGTTCTTGTAATAACCATTCACCTGCATTCTGTCTATATCACTGGCAGTACAAACCTAAACATCGCCAGGCACCCAAGCATCTATAAAAATCGAAATGATCAGTTAAGGGTGGACTGTCCCCTTTAAATAGGTTTGGTATAAAGTATACAGTGCTCTGAGCACTGGTATTTTGCAGATTCAGCATTAACAATAGCTGTCAAACTGAAATGAGACATTTGCTTGATTCAGGTTCCATGCACTTTTCATGCTACACTAAATACTACTTTTAAACAATAGTCTCTTTTTAGTACACAGCATGATAAACTATGAATAATTCTAGGTTTGAAGTAAATGGCTTGTCATGTTTTAAAAGCTTGGTACATATTGTTTCATGTCACATTTGTCCTTATAATAGCTTAATCGCCTTATGGGTATTTTAATATCCATTGTGACAGCTTTTGTAAAATAATATTAGCTGAGATGGTCCAGTTCACATATGTAATAAAATTGTTACAACGTATGTACATTCTGCTGCGCCTTTACACTCTCTATGAATGCATCTGTCAGTGTGCGCTACCCTATAGATTATGATGGGTGTTATTTTTGTGTTATTTTATGTAAAGTTCAAAACTGTTAACAGAGAGTGTGTATAGCAGTACCATGAAGCTTAGAAAGCAAACCTGCCTTAGAAATATTAAATAAACCAAGATCACGCACCCCCTCCCATTTTACTCCCAAATCTGTTTTTAGAGTTTATTATCTTTGATACAATAGCCACAAATATTGTTCAGTGGCTGGACAGTATGTAAATAGCTTGGTTAAGATAAGAGACAAAAGCCACAAATATTGTTCAGTGGCTGGGCAGTATGTAAGCAGCTTGATTAAGATGAGAGACA
Organism: Glandirana rugosa; assembly: GCA_018402905.1. Lineage (NCBI taxonomy): Eukaryota > Metazoa > Chordata > Amphibia > Anura > Ranidae > Glandirana > Glandirana rugosa. Next base: position 41,079 of record BLSH010399185.1, read on the forward strand.
ATAACCATAAATAGTGTTCAGTGTATAATAAAAATATAAAAAGGGGGGGAGGCATAAAACTCACCTCTCCCTTGCTTCCATCTGTGGCGCCTATGTAAGGATGATGCCATCTTCCTTCCATCATCGTAAGAGGGAGGGACAAGACAGGTTTATCTTGAAATTGATGGGGTTTTTTTTACAAAAAATGCCTGCAGGAGAAAAATATATCATAGTAATGGGAGCATCTTCTCATTGAAAATGGAGTACTGTCCATTCCCCAAACCTTACTGGAAGGAGGGCGGTATCGCCCTTGCATAGGCGCCACAGGTGGAAGCCAGCGTAAGGTCAGATTTATGTCTTCTATTCCTGCCACAGGTACAATATATATTTTATATCTTTATTTACAGTAATTATGCCGGCGGGGGGGGGGGGGGGGGC
>BLSH010399185.1:152822-198154 GCA_018402905.1 Glandirana rugosa
TCTCGGATGAGGACGAAGAGCTGTTGGGTATTACGGTACAGGGCCTAGCTAGAATATAAAGATAGGCGCTCTGAAGACGGTTTTGACTGTCTACGCCGGAAACCGTCATTCTAGGATAGCCTAGTACGGGGGATGACCTATTGAAACGTGGAGAAATGTCTACGGAGGCGCACAGCCACCTCCAACTTGGGTATAACCAATAGTCAGAACCTCCCTGTCAACCTATAACGGTCCCTCAAAGTCGACAAGAAGGTTTCCTTACACCCGTGAAGGTGTCCTCCCGTCCAAACCCTTCGGAAATTTTATGTGAGATTTTACTATGATAGGTTGGCATATTTATAAGATCGATCCGGGACATGGCATTATGGGTTGTCGAGAAGCAGGAGTAGGCTCTCTGAGTGGGATACCTCTGCCTCCATGTGTCTACCAGGGAGAAACCTTCCATCATGCGCCCGAATCTGGTGGGGGCAGAGGCCCGCACCTCGGCCCCAGATCCAGAGCACCTGTCTAGCAGAGGATCTATAACATTATTAAAGTCCCCCATCCACACCGCCGGAACGGTGGGGTATTGTGACATGAAGGCGAAGCCCTCCAGGATCACGTCTGAGCGGTATGGAGGTGGGACGTAGCAGGCAAGCAGTAGTATCTGAAACCCCCTAATAGTGCCATGCAGGAAAATATACCTGCCCTGTTGGTCAGTCTATAGGTGCAGAAGCTCAAATGGTATCTTTTTGCTAATAAGGATTGAGACTCCCCGGGAGTATTGGGTATGAGTAGAATGGTATCCCCACCCCACCCATGGACGCCTCAGGGCCATCTGCATCTGGCCAGTGATATGAGTTTCTACTAGGGCTGTTATCCCCACTTGCTGGGTCTTTAAGAAAGCTAGGATAGCCGTACGCTTAATTTTGTCATGCATGCCCCGAACGTTCCAGATCATCAGTTTAATCGAAGCCATATCTTAGTTTCAAGGGTCACCTGAGCAGGGACATCACAGATGGGGACCAACAGGACAGGCACAATATGACATCTCTGTATATGACAAGTGTATTTAGTATCCATTTCTATACCATACATATAACAACAACATGGCGATGATTGATGAATATTTGGGCCCTCATAGTACAAATTATAATAAACAGCTCGTTCCGAGAGAGAACCGTTCGTCTCGGCATAACATCCCAACCCCAGCTCAGCATCCGGGGAACTGGATGTGAGCATCAATCCCAAAACTAAAACTTGTAGGGGGAACCTCCGCCCTCGTTGCCAGCCATATAACAGGCGCCCGGTGGCCACGATACAAGGAACACCTGGGCCAGTCACACTGAGGTGATCGGAAAACGTAGCTGGTGACGGGCAACATCCCGGCGGAGGGTCCGGTGGGGCTGAATTTCCTATAGGGAGCATCCTAGTCCAGGTGAGCATAGAGCGGGGACAGCCCCCCAGCCTAGCCGCGCTCAGTTCACAGGAGTATGTTTAGCAGGAGTGAGTGAGTTCCCCCTAGGCAAGGGGGTATCCATTAGTCTCTCAGAAATGTCACTAGCGCCATAGGGCAGCTTCAGTGGGAAGCCGTCAACATTTCCATGTCTGGGGAATCAGGGGGGTAGGAGAGGGATAATCCCAGATCGCGGCCTAGGGGGGACCATCCGGCCTGAATAGCGCACCAGCATGAGACCAGGTCCTGGTCACAGAGTCAAGGCCAGGGAAGGTGCCGGGGGGGAGAGGTAAAATAAAAATCTTATAGGGGGGAAAGGAGGAGGCCTCAATGCACAGGGCTAAGCAGGGGAGTACAGAGTACCTGTTCTTGGCACATCGTATCATCATTGCGGATTCGGGTCGTCCGACATCCTGGCTAGGCCGGTCCAGCACGTTGGTCCAGCCACTCAGAGGCTGACTTCGAGTCATTGAAAAAGTGGGTACAGCCGTCTTCCTCCACTCTGAGTCTCGTCGGGTAGAGCATGGAATATTTCAGGTGCAGGATTCTCAGCCGTCGCTTGACATCTTGGTACTGCTGCCTCTGCTTCTGGACCTCATTGGAAAAGTCAGGGAATGCAGCCACGTTGGTGTTGCTAAACTGTATATTGCCCCGTTCTCTAGCCAGACGCAGGATTTTGTCACGATCTCTGAAGTTAAGAAATTTTGCATTAAAAGTGCGCGGGGCGCTCCCTGGGGTGGGGGCCTTGCCGGGATACGATGGGCCCTTTCTACTGCAAACATCCCCGAGAAGGCCTCCCTGCCGTACGTGTCAATTAGCAGAGTTTCCAAAAAACCCGCCGGGTCTGCGCCCTCCGCTTTCTCCGGAAGACAGATGAAGCGCAGGTTGCACCGACGGAGGCGATTCTCCATGTCATCGTGTTTGGCCTCTAGTTGTTGCATTTGCCTTTGGAGCTGCTCAGTAGTATGTTGCATCGGGTGTATCATGTCCTCCGCGCTGCTGATACGGTCCTCTGTCTCCTTCACCCTGTCCCTGAGGGTGGACATATCGTGGCGAATGAGTGAAATATCTACTTTAATTTCTTCAATCTTAGATGTTAGCGCACTCTGGCAGAGTGCAATGGCTTCCAACACTCTTGACTCCGAGGCCGCGCGGTCCACTTCCGGACCGTTGCTGGCGCCATCTTCGGCCTGAGGCTCTTTGTCTTGCAGCCGGAATTTTGCCAGTTTGCTCGCCGCCTCCTTGGCCGCTTTTGTCGGCGACATGTCCAGACTGCTGGTGGTCTTCCACAGCTATTCAGTGCTTTGAAGGTTTCAGCTGGTGAGCAGGATAATTGTGCAGGATGTTTAGGCTGAGGAGCTCGTCTCACTCACGTCTCACCACATCGAGCTCCAGGCCACGCCCCCAACTCTACTATCATTAGTGTACTTATTGGTGGTATAGTGTTTGATGATTTACAACAATTAATAAAATCAAATAAGAACTATAACTGGTTTGGCAACTGCCCCCGTTTTAAGGCTAATTGTTTGCATAAAAACCTTTTTAGCTGAAAAATGTATTACATTTTATCCAATCATGTGGTTATACTTCATTATTACTATCTGTAAGGGCTTTGAACCCAGTTCCTCTGCTGTTTCTAGCAGTAATTCTTCTCACTGAGCTATCTGAGATACTGGACAGGTTCCTGCCTGATTACTTAGACAACCTTGCCTTATGTCTTGTTTCTTGTGAACTGTAAACTTTTCACTCCTTCCATGAACTGCCTAATTTAAGCCATGCCTCTGCACTTCCTGTTTGCCAGATTATTGTGCTCTCTTCAGCCAATATCTCGCTCTTGTCATTCCTGCTGCCATCCGTATCTTCGCTACTACTCGTTATTGACCTTTGGCCTGTTCTTCGACTACACTTCTGCTTGATCCCAACCCGCAACCACTTGTTACTGACCTTTGGCTTATTTATTGACTGTGCTTCTTCTTGATCCCTACCTACTATATGTGCCACTGTACTCCAGCTTTCTCACCTCCTGGTGGGGCAATCTTGAACACTGTGACCTGGTACTAACATGCTGTAAAACCCATCTCCAACATCAGGAGCTCTGGTGAACACCGGTTAGTAATTAGACCCAGCACCTCAGACTGGCTTGTGTCATCCACCAGGGTGACCTGCTTGTATACCTATGCTGCTGGTTGTTGGGAGTCTCTCTACTGCAAAAGCTACTAGTTCCCAAGCTTGACCCCTGACCGTGACACTATCATTCTTACATCATACCATTTTATTTTTGATTTACACAAGAAGAAGGAGGCACTCTCTAAATAAATACATAAAGAGCCAGCCTTTATTAGAAGAGTAATAATTCCTAGAGGTGACTATGATTTTTGTCTGAGCTTCAGCGCTTGAAGAATCTTCAGCATCTGACACTTTCAGGTGTGTCAAAAGTCTGTTCCCCCCCCCCTTCCCCCTCCACACTGCGCTCTATGGTTTTACCAGCTGCTACATCACTTCCATGGCATGGTAGTGATGTTGTGACTGGAAGGCCTATACAGGCATTCAATACACCTGGAAGTTTTGGATGCTGAAGATTCATCGGGTGGTGTAGCTCTATAAGAACATGAAGATCAGTTACTTTATTAAGTGAAATAACCAAAAATAAAATGAATTAAAAGCTGTCTCATGAAAAAGAGTTTTTATTGGCATCCAAGTATTGATTGAAGTTTTACGAGATTATCAGAACTAAGAATGTTTAAAACAAGTTTAAGTTATATATTCCTGCTGAACTCCTGTTCTGCAGTCACATAGAATACTGCTAACTGAATAGCTGAAAGAGGGCAATGAGCTACACATGAAAGATACGAAAAAATGTACGTTTTCCCATTTTCCTGCAGATATGAGAACCTCTGTGTTCACATTTGTGGCTGATATTTTAATGTTAAGTACCTTTTTCTGTGGGGTTACTAGTCCTTAAAGGGAACCTATCATATAGCACCTTTTATGTCTCAGTGAAGGCTTCTATCCAATTATGAGAGCTGCCATGAGCTAAATCACAGGACTTTTTTCTACTTTTTGGTAATGCAAACCTGTAGTGTCTCACTCAAAGTGATTTGCATACCCTAGATCTAGTAATGGCATTAGGAGCAAGATGATGTCAGCTTTCAACATTGGATAAATCCTTGGCCAAGCCAGTCAAAAGGTGGTTTGGGAATTACCCTTTAAAGATGCGGCAATGGTATATCTAATCTGCCAGTAACCTTCTGTTTGACCTCCTGTAGAAGAAAAGGCAATTTCACAACTGCCTCTCTCTCTTTCTGAATCGTTTTTGGACCTTTATTGTAAGAAACAGCAGTAAGGCACAACCATTACATTGCACTGCAGAGCAGAAAGCAAATTCTGCATATGCTCTGAGCAAATATGTCTCCCCATATACATTATTAATTACAGATTATAAAAAAAATACTTTTTAAAACAATAGCATATTAATAAGATTGTATATCAAACAGATTGCCTACATGTTTTGCTAAAAAAATGCAAATAATAAAAAAAAAAAAAATGAAAGGGACGCGCATTCCTTTTAAAACACATTTTAAAAGGTTTGCATGTTTTTGATGTCCTTAGCACTTGTTTTCATGAATCTTTGGTATGGTAGAGACATCAGTAACAAGGTGTTATACTTCACAGCTTGGCTTTACTAGTTTATTGTCAGTTGTATACTGTACACTTTGATGGAGTGTTGATGGCTTGCAGTAATGAACAAAGTTAAACATTTATGCCTTAATGGAGGCTGCGCTCGCTACCTGCACTCCATAAATAATACAGAGCAGAGCTGCTTTTAGAGTAGATGGAATTGTGAACAAGAGTGATGGTGGTGTCAGTACCTGCTCTGAACTTTCCCACTGAACAAGCAGTTAAGCACAATATCACCCCTCTAATAGGGAATGTTCAGATGATGATTGTCGGCGTGAAGAACAAAATCATAAGTGATTTTCATTCAGTCAGCCATGTAATTGTAAATCAAAGTACAGCAGAATATTATGATTTTGAAAAGGTTTCTATTATATCCTGATTTTTTAAAGAAACTCATCAAGGCCAAGAAAGAAACTGCTGCATGTGTAAAGCAAAGACCTGTAGATATGCTTCCACAATTCTGCAGAAGCCTTCAAAACCCATTCTGAAAAGCAAAGCTTCAGCATTTACTGATAGTGCTTGGAGGACAGTAGAGGCAGGTATTGCTCAACGTGACACCACATCCCATATATATTGTAAAAAGCAAAAAAAGGAAAGGATAGGATAGTGGGACTTTTGAGGCTGTCACTATATTTCCCAAACAGGAAAGCACATTGAAATGTTACTAAAATCCATATTTATTGTAGTACATTAAAATACAAATATAAGCTTAGTGGCATATTGTGCATATAAAAGACCAAAATGTACAGATAGTACAATGTCAGCGAGTATGGTGTCTGGTAGGCTCAAATCAGGGTGATACTGTGAGAGCATCCAGTGTCGCTGTAGGACCGCCTGACAGGATGACTCTACTGCCACATAGAAATCGCTACGAGTTTCGCTGAGAGCTTCTTCAGGCAATCCAATGTTATGGTAGTAACTCCACTCCGTCCTGTCCGTGAGAGACCGGCCAGACACCCAGGCAACTTACTTATATTTGTTTGCTGTTTATCAAAAATTATCCTCAAATTAGCGCCTGAACATGCTTCCCATGGCAGTGGGTTCATCCACGCCAGAAGCAAAGAAAAGGGGTACGGAGAAACAGGAAACCGTCCCTCATCTATTGGGGGGGAGTGTGTTCAATTCATCTGTGTGATGATAAGAGTGTCCACAAAATGAATAGTCTACTTCCAAACCATGTCCAGGGTGTATAGTCGTGACTATGCCGACATCACACAGACGAATTGAACACCCTCCCCCCCAATAGATGAGGGACGGTTTCCTGTTTCTCCATACCCCATTTCTTTGCTTCTGGCATGGATGAACGCACTGCTATGGGAAGCATGTTCAGGCACTAATTTGAAGATGATTTTTGATAAACAGCACACAAATATAAGTAAGTTGCCTGGATGTCTGGTCAGCCTCTCACGGATGGAACAGAGTGGAGTTACTACCATAACATTGGATTGCCTGAAGAAGCTCTCAGCAAAATGCGTAGCGATTTCTATATGGCAGTAGAGTCATCCTGTCAGGCGGCCCTACAGCGACACTGGATGCTCTCACAGTATCACCTTGGTTTGGGCCTACCAGACACCATACTCGCTGACATTGTACTATCTGTACCTTTTGGTCTTTTATATGCACAACATTCCACTAAGCTTATATTTATATTTTAATGTACCACAATAAATATGGATTTTAGTAACATTTTACTGCAGTGCTTTCCTGTTTGGAAAATATAGTGACAGCCTCGAAAGTCCCACTATCCTATCCTTTCCTTTTTTTGCTTTTTCGCAATTTAATGATAGTGCCTATTTCTTCCTCCTGTAGGTTCCTATTGGCTATTGAGGTAGCCTTGCATAGTGACAAGTCAATTGGAATATGGGGGGCTTAGAGCTGAGCTCTGACACCACCCAGAAGTGTCAAAGCATTGCAGGCCAGAACAGACTGGCATTTAACCATAACAAGAGAGCTTGTAAGTATGTTGAGGCACCTATAGATTCTTGCAAGTTATATCTTTGGTATTTTTTTGCTTAGTATTTGTGACAGGGTCTCTTGAGGCCGGGTTCACATATGTGCGGCTACGGTTCCCAGCATGGGGTCCAGTGTGTTCCTGTTCACCGGTTCAGGTGCGAATCAGGTCCAAACTTTTGCCTGAATTCACACCTGAACTGGACCCAAACACGCACAGGACCCTTTTATAATGCGGACTGCGGCCACTCCCAACATGTGTGAACCGGCTCCATTGAGAGCCGGTCACACTCGCCTGTCATGCGAATTGGATGCGGAGAAATCTGCATCCAATTCGCACATATGTGAACCCAGACTTATGGACACTTTAGCAATCTGAAAAAATCTATATATAATGCAAACAAAATGTCTAATTGCATGTAGTCCTGCATGTTTTTAATATAAACATATACGGTTCATATTTGTCTTCCGAGTCCGCAGTGCGGTGCACAAAATAAATAACACCAAAATTTAACCATAAAAGGTACATGAACACACAGAAAAAAGTGCACTTAGGGTATGCAAAATGGTCCCTTCCTGGAAGAAGGACCCCTTCCTGTCAGCTCTATATCAGCCAATCACTTTCACAAAGCTGGCAATTCGGTGCCCCCTCCCCCTGCTGGCGCCTCCCATCCACCAACTGTGGTTCCTGGGCTCTCCTGCTCTTACCAGGAGCCCGGGACCACAACCCCTGGCTTCAGCATGAAGAGTGGTGTGAGAGTGAGGCAAATCCATGCCTCAGGCTTCATGCACAACTGATGTTTTTACAGCTGCTCCTAGGGGCATCTTCCATTTTTGTCCCTGCCTCTAAACTCACCTGCAGGTTAGCCTGCGGGATTGATTTACTAAATCTTGAAAGTGCAAAATTCAGCTTCCTGGTTTTATTGTCAAAGCTTGATTGAACAAGCTGAGGTTAGAAGCTGATTGGCTAGCATGCACAGCTGCACCATTGCACTCTCCAGCTTTAGTAAATCAACCCCTATGTGTCCATGCACACATAGGCTTTTAGCAGCATTTAGTGGCAGAAGAATTAAGAGGCAGGGGAAAAAAACCCACTGCCAGTGCATCAATGACCAGCAGAGTTTAAGTAGAATAAAACGCTGCTAAACACCTCTAAACGTGCATGAACGCACATAAAAACTAGGTACGTTTAGCACTTCAGCATTTATTAATTTCAATAGCCAGAATAAATACATTAAAATTCTGGCCAATTAAATAAATAAAGGTCCAAACACAGAACGCTGCTAAACTCTGCTAAACCTAGGTGAGTTTTTAACACAGATTTTCTTCTGTCAGGAGCAACAGCATTTTACAATATCACCTGTAGATTTTGTCACTTCTGGTTTCATATCCACCATTTCCTAGCTGGTACAGCCAGGAGACACATCTAGACAAATCAATCTGTGCTTGGTTAGATGCTGTGAAGGGAAGGGGAGACATTGGGGACCATTAGACCCCTAATGTCTATATAAACAGTACTTGTCATCTGCCCAATGCTATCACATGGGGGTTTATTTACCCTTTGTTATAGCAATCAAGTGAAAACAAATGCATAAATAAAAGAAAAATCTTTATAAAAATAAAATGTATTTTAAAAAATTGCTGTAAATCCCTTGTCCCACACACATGTGAAATTGCACACTCAGGGTGTGCACGTGTATGTAAACTACAGATGCTGCACACACATGACATATTGCTGCAAATGTCAGAGTGAGAGCAATAATTTTAGCATAAGAGCTCTTGGTTAACTCCAAAATAATGAGCAGTAAAGGCTTCACCTATGGAGATTTTTGGGTACCATATTCTTTTGCAATATTATGGGGGCACGCAGTTTTAAGACTTGGCATGTTTGATATCTTCTTACTCAACACAACCTTATAAACAGTTGCGCAAATATCATGTAGCATAAAAAATTTGCAACTATCATCTTTTTATTCTACAGGGCCTCTGCTTTTAGAAAATAAACAATATTTAACCAGGGGTTTAAGTAATTATATTGCCAAAAATTAAGTTGCTTACATGTGTTTAAAATGTTTTAAAAAAATGCTCTTTAGCTGAATTGGTTAAATGCAATTTGCAATGCCTCTCTAACCAATAGAAATTCTCTACCATTGCAAGAGCAATGACAGGGTTCCAAACTTTGGAGCTAGAAGTCAATTTTTGCATATTGATCATCTTAGATTTATGGACTTCCCTAGAATGTGCAAGAACTTCAGACTTATGTGTCAGCTTTATTATGTGTTAAATTTGATAAGTTGCCATTAAGATGGAAGCCTGAGTGCCAGATGGGTCGATATTTATCTTGTTAAATTAGTTTGCCACATATGCTAGTCACTTGTATGTGAACTTCTGTATGTTTGAAGTCAAGTTCCCCTTGCAATTTATATACTGTATGTACAACATCTACACTATATTGTCAAAAGTATTGGGACACCTGCCTTTACACGCACATGAAATTTAATGGCATCCCAGTCTTAGTCTGTAGGGTTCAATATTGAGTAGTTGGCCTACCCTTTGCAGCTATAACAGCTTCAACTCTTCTGGGAAGGCTATCCACAAGGTTTAGGAGTGTCTATGGAAATGTTTCAGCTCTAGAACTTTTTTTTTACATTTTTTAAAACATGTAAAGGTGGGCCAGCTCAATATTGAGCCCTATGGATTAAGACTGGGATGCCATTAAAGTTCATGTGCATGTAAAAGCAGGTGTCCCAATACCTTTGGCAATATAGTGTAGATATACACAGTATATAAGATCTTCTCTCACTACCAAAGTGGGCCAATTATTCTGTAATCCCTATTTTTTACTTTTTAAATATCAGTAAATATACAGGTTATCCCTTTAACTGGCTTTTAACAGAATATAATATAGTGCAAGCTTTCCAGAACACTCTGCTGTCTTTCTCAGGCATGGTGTCATGTGTTAATATTCTTGAAAGCTTGCTCTAAAATGCTCAGTTAGCCAATAAAAATGATACTTATATATTTGCTTTCTTGTTGCTATCTATAGCTAACACAGTACAGTGGTTTATTCCATTTTTGATGCTAAAAATAAATCTATTTTATGACAGATTCTACTCCTCATTAAGAAGCAATGCAATTCAGGAAACAGGCTTTTTCCGTGAAGGAAATTAAGGAAACTCCAATCGGTACAAAAATCAATAGTTTACTTTGGGGATTAGACTCAACAAAGCTCAGTTCCATAAACAAAACAGGCTGTTTATTACAGCAAAATGAAACATAAAGCATATACAGGCATCTAGCCGCAAAGTAAGCACAAATGGAAAACAAGCTTCTGGTCCTACTTAAGTCTAGTCTTACTTAAGCTGGCCATATACTGACCAAAATGCAGCTGATTTAGCAAGAACCGTACAAATTTGGCATATTGTTTTCCAATAAAGCAAGAAGGGATCTGCTATGTGTCCAGCACCTTAAAGCGGACCTTCAGTGATTTTTTCATCTTTCCATCTATTACATCCTCTGCCCTTGTTGTTTCAACTTTGGATAGTAAAACTTTTTTTTCCTGCTAGTAAATACCTTATTGTCATGAAACCATAGTGAACATTTTGTCATGTAACCTAGGCAAACGTTCATGTCTTATCTGTTGCCTACCTTTGCTGCATGTGTCCAGTTAAAGGCCAGACCTCCTCACCTGTGAGCTTTAGTAGGCCTTCCTCAGCTGACCTCCGCCCCAGGCCTTAATTGGTAACAGGATATAAGCCTGGCAGTACAAGGCTGCATTGCTGATCAATGTTTGTCCGTGTTTGGCTTGTGTCTGTGATTGTTTCTTCGGTTGCGTATTCTCCGTATTCTGATCCTTGGCTTGTCTGACTATTCCTTCCTGCCTGTTACCTTGACCTTCGGCTTGTCTTCGGTTTCTCCTGTCTTCTGGTCGTCCTGACCCTTTGCTATTCTTCTGACTATTCTCACTGTTCCTGTGCTGCTGCTTCCCCTCTCCCACCTGGGGCCAGCCGAGCATGAGCTAGGGGACCCTCGGGGCTGCGACCTGGATCCAGTTGCAGCCAAATCCATCCTCACCACTAGAGGCTCTGGTGAACACCCACTGGCTCTTAGACTCTGCACCCTGGGGAAACCGATGCACAGTTTCAATGTCCATGCTCTAGGGAGCCCTCGTCCTGTATCAGCCGGTACTACTTAGCAGCAGTCCACAACCTTGCGTGAACTTCGCAACCTTAGCGTGTGCTTCGCACTTCTGCGGTGCGATTCACACTTCTGCGGTGCGCATCCATCACCTGACCTCAGGTGCTGTGACACTTATACAGCCCACTTCCTGTTTCTTGGCTGGAAAAATGCCTCAGAGTTTGACATCATGCACAGCTCTCTCTCTCACTCATATGAGGGTTTGCCAGGAAGGGAGGGGGGGGGGTGAATCCTAAGAGGGCCAATGAGAGCTGCAGAGCTGGAGGTGTGCCTCTGTGTGTCTGTGTAAATCCAGGAAGTGAACAGGCAGCAGCTTCAGCTGCCCACAGTTAAAATGGCTGCCACCAGGCTTAGTAGAGGGAGATTTCTGCAACATATTTGGCAAGTACAGAGTCACAGTATATATAAAATAATATGCAAAGTGATTGGAGGGAAGCTTCAGAATGGCAAAGATGTTTTTATTACAAATTATGTGAGCAGATTGCAGTTCCTCTTTAACTGGTAAGGGTCATATCTACAACAGCTTTCCAACATCTCATCATGCACTTTTCCAGACAACTTAACCAAGTTTACAGCTACCATGTGTAGCATTTTGTATCTTATGTGTGCTTATTTTATATATAGATATGCCTGCACAGAAGATTAATGCTTGAATGCTAACAATGCATGTTTTATGGCTTGGCAACCAGAAATAAAAGATGTGAGTTTATATAACTATAATATATAATATATTATGTAACTGACAGGTCTCTGTGCGTAGTGTAGAAGTGAAGAGCTAGAAAGAAGTCCCTTTCTGTACTCCTCTGTGAGCCTAGGACCACCATATCTGTTCAAGGTGGAAAGTGGCTAAGTTTCAGTCTATTCTGCAGTGATTTTTAGAGTTTATTTCCCAAAGTGAGCTACACATTAGGGACTCTCTTTTGGCCACAGAGAAGGTCTACTCAAAGCCATGTTATCTTTGCAGAGAGAGTCACAATCGCAATAAACATAACCTGTCCCCACTAATATTTACTAATTTACTGCCACGTAAAGAATAAGCATTTTACCAATAAAACCTCTTACCCCTGCCTTTAGCTTCTCTTTGAGTAAAGAGCTGTCATCAAAAGGCCTATTCAATGTACAAGGATGGATTTATACTTTTTGTAGCCAAATGTATCCTGTTAAACTTCCTACCCCCGTTGACTGGTTAGCCATAGAATTATACTAAGACGGTCAGATGCCATACTCGTACAAGACATGCTGGTATTAGGACAAAGAAGCTAAAAGACAAAGATATTCTACTTGAGGCAGACTGCCTTCTCACTCTGCTAACAGTTTCTTTCAAACTTTTTTCAAAGTGTACAGAGCTGGACCGGGTGAAGTGTAGTAACACAGTAGTTTGTTGCACCAATATACAGTACATGCACAAACTGTGGAGGGAGCGTTACATTGAGGGCAGGCAGGGTGGCAATCTGGAGAACTTCATCTCTCAAAAGAATGTTTCAGGTAGCAATATGACGTGTGGACATCTATATGTGCTGGCCATTGCAGCCCTGTTGCCTAAGCTGTGGGCTGTGTTGCCAATGCAAAAATTCAGCCGTAGTTTTTGTGTACGCTCATAACAGGTAATAATCTGTCAAAATGTGAAATTAGTATGTGTATATAATGTAATAATATAATGTTATTTTTGAAACTAAGAGGTGGATAACAAATGTTTTAAACCATTGTGCATACTGATGGATGGCCTACAAACATGTAGCTTCTATTCTAAACAATTCACATTAAAGTTTGCAGGGACAGTCCTGTTTGCACACCTCTGGAACAGCTTGTATGGATGGGGTGCAGTCACCCATGTCAAGAATGGCCTTAGGGAGCACACATTTGGACTCAACAAGCTGTTCACTTGGCAAACAAATATGGTAGCTTTAATGCCAGTTACCATGGAAAGGGGAGCTGGATTCTGCTTCTGTTATGAAGAGAAATACGGTAGATAGTTACCCAGCCTTCTCCTTTTTTATTCTATAATTGAAAGTATAACTAAGGTTTCATTAAAAGGACTCTGTCACCTTTAAAAACAAAATACAAACGAAGATTATATACTTAGCTGTCCCATCACCCATTCCTGGAATCTTTTCTCTCTTACCAAGCAAAACTGCCAGCAGAATCTTCACATCCAAGAGACTTCCAGTGAGTGTTGGATATCTTAATCTCCCACCTGTGCTGGGACTTCATATGTCGGCCCCCTATGGGAAAACATAAACAGTTTTTTGTAGGGTAGTCTACTCAGTCCCTTTAAAGAGCGTAGAAAATAAATAAACTTGCTACATAAACCATTTTTGTAGGAAAACCAGAAAACTGTAGCATTTCATACACTAAAATGAACTGAAAATTTGAAATAAATTCCTCAAAATCACCACAATCTTGGATGCTCACCTGCAAAATGGTTTGGGAAGTTCCTGGGCAACCATGCTTAATAATATGATAGAGCCAAAAGCATTCTAAGTCTCTTACTTTTACATTTTACCAGGGATACTAAGATAAAAGGATAGGACCTGGTGGTACTCAGGCTAAAACAGAAGCAGATATAAGACAGAAAGAACCTTTGGAGAAGCCTTTGGTTCTTTTGGCACATAAGCCTTTTGGAAAACATATACTGCCATAGATAGTATTGAAATTCAATCCAATACTTTATTTCGTTTGACCAGGATACAGGGTAAATTATACATCTTGCAACAATCAACAATTAGTCCATCTACCCTTATGTCAAAAAAGCAGTAAGTGTATAGTTTGCAAGAAAAAGAGAAAAGCCAAGTCAAGCAATTAACACATATACACTGAATTGTCAAGGTGCTGGAGCCTTTGCCCAGTTGAGGTTATTTTTTTTAACATTACACAGAAACAGGTAAGCAAAGAAAATGGGGGAAAGGGAGGAAGATAGATAGGAAATAGGGTGGGGGGTAAGGCAAGGGAAGGAAGTGGGGGGAAGGAAAAGGGAAGGTTAAGGGGAAGAGGGGCAGGAAGGGCCCAGCTCTTCCCGCCAGCACAACCTCCAACCCGGCTTAAAAAGTGCTCACAAAAGATCCAGGTATAAGTGTCAAGGCAACTAAACCTTAAGATGTTGCTCAGACTGGTTTTTAGTGAACACGCTTGACTGTTCCATAAGTTGGATGTCAGATACTCTGGTTCACCGATGTTCAAGCGTGGGTAGAGTAGTTTGTTTCCAAAGTGCCAATATATACGCTTTTGCAGCATTCAAGATGTTTTAGGAGTGAGTTTTTATTATGTTTGTAAGTTAAATGTGTATCATGCAAGAGATAGGGGGCTGGTGGGTCTGCAATGCACCATTTGGTTAGATTTTGAATAGAGGACCTAACTCCTGACCAGAAAGTGTTAATCACTTGACAATCCCGGAAGAAGTGTAAAAGGAAGAGTTCCGTTTTTTGGCAGTGTCAGCATAGGATGGACACTTAAGAGTTGATATTATGTAAAAGTTGGTGTAGTATACCATCTGGTGAGTATTTTATAGCCATTTTCTTGATACGTGATTGCCAATGAGGCTTTGAGAGCAAGAAAAAGGATTTTAGCTTTTTGGGTGAGATGGGGCAGGAAGGCGTAACATTCAGATTCTGTTCCCATATTGTTAGGGAGCTTGGATCCCGTTGATGATCTCTAGCTATCAGCAAGGAATAGCATTGCGATAAGGTGTGTCTAATTGGCACTGCTTCATTACAAATCCTTTAGTGTTAAACAGTTTTATTCAGATTTCAAAATTCAAATTTGCTTCAAATCTAACATCATCCAAATTTTGGGACAAATTTTTGTGGGTGCACTGTTTTTAAATCTATCTCTCTTTACCCCCTAGTCTGGATTTGCCTTTTGTGACTATGACAGCTAGTCTTGTTAGTGTGATACTATCAAACCCATGGAGTAAGTAACTGAGTGACAGAAGTTAAAAACTTAGGAGGCAGGAGGTGTAAATCTCGCCATGCCCATGTTTTGCTCCCTCGCTTTATTTGCAGGGCTATTGCTATTTAGTGTTAGATCCTCTACAATGCACAAATATTTTACAGCTTAAAAAAGCGTTTGATTCAAAATCTCATTCCCATCTATACATTGGCAAATAAATAAATAATTAAAAAAAAGAATGCATTTTTGTGTATTTACATGTGGTCAGTAGGCTCATTAAGGATGGAATTGGTACAAACCCCTTTATGCAGCATTTAGTACATCTTTAATGCATCTGCACATTAGAAAATCTCACTGCCATTTTCCCTCATATCTCATGGACAAAAATAAAGCAGACAAATGTGCATTTAAACATACACACAAATGTACATACATGTATGCAGTCATGTGCATCAAAAATAAGCAAGCAGCCGTATAAGCATAAGTGTGAAAGAGCCCTTAGGCAGACAGAAGTGTGTCTTCACCCATACTGAAAATACAGTGCGAAGGATAGCTACCTTACCCAGCCTGAAGGCATAGGTTGACTTCTCAGGTAATAGGAATGCTGGTGCTTTTAGTGCCATAAGACATGGCAGGCCACAGATGGCTTAAACCTCATTACAGCAATGAACCACGCAGTGCTAAAAGGCTCTGTGCCTCCTCCTGACTAGGATTTCTTAGTAAACATGATTTATAATTACCTGTTATCAAAAAAATGCTTGTCTTCGGCTTGACTAACATTAAGCTGGAGATCCCTGGAGAATCTTTGTATGAATACAGTTGTGCAATCAGAGATGTTTTCTCCATAGAATCCCCAGGCCTGTGCCCAGCCACTGATTTTCTATTTTCCTGCACTGTTTGTACCTGTATGAAAAAAAATTGTATTTGCAGTATCAAATATATAGCAGAATTGGGCTGTACAAGTGTATTAATAAGAGTTCAGACTTGAATCAGATAGAAAGACGTGACCAAGCTGTTCATAAATGTTTTATATACAAAGTTCCAAGTTGTATTCCCATGCCTTTTATTGGGGGTTTTACCTGTTTTATGATTATTATCCCACAATGGCCTGCACCATAGCCCCTTCTCTAAACTGTTGAAATCATCATCATATTGTTCAAACATGATTTCCTACATACAGTATCTCACAAAAGTGAGTACACCCCTCACCTTTTTGTAAATATTTTATTATATCTTTTCATGTGACAACACTGAAGAAATGACACTTTGCTACAATGTAAAGTAGTGAGTGTACAGCTTGTATAACAGTGTAAATTTGCTGTCCCCTTAAAATAACTCAACACACACCCAATAATGTCTAAACCGATGGCAACAAAAGTGAGTACACCCCTAAGTGAAAATGTCTGAATTGGGCCCAGTTAGCCATTTTCCCTCCCCAGGGTCATGTGACTCATTAGTGTTACAAGGTCTCAGGTGGGAATGGGGAGCAGTTGTGTTAAAATTGGTGTTATAGCTCTCACTCTCTCATACTGGTCACTGGAGGGTCAACATGTCACATCATGGCAAAGAACACTCTGAGGATCTTAAAAAAAGAATTGTTGCTCTACATAAAGATGGCCTAGGCTATAAGAAGATTGCCAAGACCCTGAAACTGAGCTGCAGCACGGTGGCCAAGACCATACCGTGGTTTAACAGGACAGGTTCCACTCAGAACAGGCCTTGCCATAGTCGACCAAAGAAGTTGAGTGCATGTGCTCAGTGTCATATCCAGAGGTTGTCTTTGGGAAATAGACGTATGAGTCCTGCCAGCATTGCTGCAGAGGTTAAAGGGGTGGGGGGGTCAGCCTGTCAGTGCTCAGACCATACGCTGCACACTGCATCAAATTGGTCTGCATGGCTGTCATTCCAGAAGAAAGCCTCTTCTAAAGATGATGCACAAGAAAGCCCGCAAACAGTTTGCTGAAGACAAGCAGACTAAGGACATGGATTACTGGAACCATGTCTTGTGGTTTGATGAGACCAAGATAAACTTATTTGGTTAAGATGGTGTCAAGCGTGTGTGACGGCAACCAGGTGAAGAGTACAAAGACAAGTGTGTTTTGCCTACAGTCAGGCATGGTGGTGGGAGTGTTATGGTCTGGGGCTGCATGACTGCTGCTGGGACTGGGGAGCTACAGTTCATTGAGAGAACCATGAATACCAACATGTACTGTGACATACTGAAGCAGAGCATGATCCCCTCCCTTCGGAGATTGGGCCGCAGGGCAATATTCCAACATGATAACGACCCCAAACACACCTCCAAGACGACCACTGCCTTGCTAAAGAAGATGAGGGTAAAGGTGATGGACTGGCCAAGCATGTCTCCAGACCTAAACCCTATTGAGCATCTGTGGGGCATCCTCAAATGGAAGGTGGAGGAGCGCAAGGTCTCTAACATCCACCAGCTCCGTGATGTCGTCATGGAGGAGTGGAAGAGGACTCCAGTGGCAACCTGTGAAGCTCTGGTGAACTCCATGCCAAAGAGGGTTAAGGCAGTGCTGGAAAATAATTGTGGCCACACAAAATATTGACACGTTGAGCCCAATTTGCACAAATTCAATTAGGGGTGTACTCGCTTTTGTTGTCAGTGGTTTAGACATTAATGGCTGTGTGTTGAGTTATTTTGAGTAGACAGCAAATGTACACTGTTATACAATCTGTACACTCACTACTTTACATTGTAGCAAAGTGTCATTTCTTCAGTGTTGTCACATGAAAAGTTATAATACAATATTTACAAAAATGTGAGGGGTGTACTCACTTTTGTGAAATATTAAAGCCCCGACTCCAGGAAGAACAAAGAAAAAAAAACAACAACCCCCCACTGCAAGGGTTAAATGCTTGTTCAGTCCAGGGTAACATGAATAAGGTATAATGTTCACATTACTCTTCGCTCCAGAAGACTCCATTCTGCCTCCTACATACAATACAGGGTAAGTAGCCCTGCCATGTATATGATGATGCCAAGAGACCACCTACAGGCCAGCATTTCGGTGAGAAGAGGGGAGCACTGGAACCTGCTGCAGTGGGGAGTTAGAATAAGTAATACATTAAAGAAGTTCTTCAATCTCTTTAAAAAAATATATTAAAAGTTAGCAGCTACAAATACTGCAGCTGCTGACTTTTAATTAAAAAGGCACGTACCTGTCCAGGGATCCAACGCTGTCCATGTTTACTGTGTGAAGTCGGCTGTGACTCCCTGCGGCTTCACAGCTTCACAGCTGGCTCCCCACTGCACATGCATGTGTCGCGCTGAGCTTTGGAAATGGACCTGCAGCCTCTTGGCATCTGTAACATGTGCCAGGAGTTTGTGGGCAATAGCTAGTGAGGCAATGTCAGCGCAAGTGGAAGCAGATACCCGCTCTCTAAAGAAAAATAGAAACACCAAAAGTGGGGAAGGAGATAAAGTGGAACTTTCCTTTTCAGGCAAAGTTCTGCTGTAGGTAATGTTTCTTTATCTCCTCTTCTATCCTCCTTCAGAGTTGGTCTTTAAAGTGTGTGTATAGCCAAAGCATTTTCTTTTGAAATTGGCTAGAGCAAGGATTTGAATCTGTGTCAGTTTTTTATTACTACCTCCCCACTGGGGCAATTCACCTTTTCTCTGGCGACTGTTATCAATGTGACAGAAAGTGATGGGAAACTTCCATCACCAGAGGGGATTAGGGTAAATATTTAAATGAGAACAACTGTTCAGATAACATTTTTGTAAGGAAATGCCCCTCAATTTTCATGAGAGATTTTTATGTTTCCAGAAAAGGAGGTAAGGGGGAAATTTCCCCAATGGGATACAGACAGAAAATAAGCTTTACCCTTGCCTATACTATTCAAAACTGAATAAATTTGGCTATGCATATACTTTGGGTATTTTATCATATTTTTGGCAAATGACAAAGGCACAAACTAGTTACAACTATGAAGATGTTTGCTATTATTGCACAATCAGTCAGATACAATTACTGACAATGTTACTTGCACGTCATTTGACACATCAAGCTGATTTCTCCTCTTTGATTTCAGGTTTAATAGTGCAAATAGACCAGTTCTGATTTTTTTAAATGATTTGAAGGTCCCATACCCCCAATATTTAGATATAGGTATGAATACCCCTGGTATCAGAACCTCTGCATAAAATGTATTCATTGTTTACAGTACTTAGGCTGATATAGACTGTAATTTCCTAACTGCTATGTGAAACCTTGATAGTTTCCTTTCACTATATGAACAAGGCTTCATGTAATGTGTCAGCCATTTGAAATGTCTAGAGATGTGGTTAGAATCCCTCTCTATGTAATGCATTTGCTGTAGATTATTTGTTTGCAGTGTTTGTGGGTTTTTTAATGGGAAAGAGGGAGTCACTTGTGAGTTGGAATGGCTGGGTAACTCAACACTCATCACATGGTACTTGTAGGGGAATATTATACAGCGTTGTCACCCCACAAGGTTACACTCATTAAGCAGATGTACAGAGGAGCCGAGACATGAGCTGATCTGGCTCTCATGCCATGCAGTCATCTAAGGAGCATGCATGGAACAGTAGGCATAAAACACAACAATTCTTTAGAGACAATCTTCCTGGGACTGTTTAAATGAACTGACCCAGTTTCCAATTTTACTGTTCTACTAAGGTTGTTTTATGAGTTTGAATCTCTTCTTTCCATTTGGGAAACAGTAGATGCTGATGATAAGTCTATTCAGCTGTGGTGGTGACTAAAAGAGATTAAAAGAGACCATGAACAGCATTATTGTGGTGCCAATGTTCTAATCCACAAATAGTTGTTGTAACCTGTTTTGCTGAACCCATTAATGTAATGATGCCCGAACCCTAGTGAGTAACAATTATGTTTACCACAAATGCTCTCAGTGGAAGCATAATATGGCTCCTGCATCATGTCAGCTTGGGTGCCTTTTCATACTGATGCTCTAGGCTAGGGATATACTGCTGAATAGCTTAAAGCAACAGTAGGGGTAAGGTTAGGGGTTAGATGGTGGTAGAATCAAGAGTTAGGATGCATTACTTAAAGTGAATTTTTGGGATAATGTGGGAAAGAAGAAGAACCTCTATCAATGTTTTTGTTGCTATCTATGTCTAAGCTGAGGGTAAACCATCCAATGCGTTCAACTCTTCTTACGACAACCATCTAAGAGGCACTTCCCCTCACTATCTCTCTTTCCCTGCTAAATGTGCAGAACAGAAAGGGAAGAGAACATTCTCCACCGTTGGACACACATAGCAAAAAATAACCTAATGGTGGGTTTACCTTTTCCTGCTTTATCAAAAATTATTTATAAAAATAAAGTTTGCTATACATATGCTTTAACTTAAGTGTCAATGTCAGGTTAAGTTTCAAGGTTCAATTTTACCAGGCTTTTAAGACTTTAGGACATGCTTTGTACATTCAACAGTCCTTTCCTGGTGAGTGCATGTCCCTGTGTGTAAATGCTAGAACCTACATCAGTTTGAGTTAGGGTTCCAATTTGCATAGCAGAGTGATAGTGGATCATTCAGCTCTAATTGTTTGTTATAAACAAAACCTTACACCTTAGTTAGTTGTATCAGTCAGGTACAGTTTTTTTCCTCTCTCTCATTCTTCCTTTCTTCTTCCTCTCCTAGATTTTTCACCGTATTTCTTTAATATCTTTGCATCTGTTGCCAATCTACCCGACTGAAATTTACTGACACGACACCCAAAATTTACTGACACAGCCACCTTTTTACTGGCATTTCCAAAAGTTACAAAACAACAGTTTTAAGTACAAATTTCATATTTAGGCTACAAACAAGTACAATATGCAGAAATGCGATTTAGAAAAGTGATTTAAGGTAGATATTACCAAGAAATTAGAATGGGCAGGCACAAACATGAAATTGACTCTCACAGTGGCACCGACAGCCGTGTGCAGCAGCAAAGATCACCAACACATCATGTCCCCTCCTGATTCACAGTGATAGTCTCTCTTCACACCAGGTGGTCCCTCCACTCCAAACAGCACTGACGGGCCCATTTTCGCTTGCCTTGCTCCTATCCTGCAGACCTGCACGAGGCTCCAGATGCTCCACTTGGCTCCCTTGCACCATGACATCACATGACATTCTCAGGCACCATCTCTGCCAGTCATATCCCCTGCCGGCACCAACTGAACCCACTGTAGCAGGCACTTGGTCCGTTTTGGCCGCATTGGGATCTGAGCAGTGCATACGCAGTTCCAAACCGAGTGTCAGTGCCCATTTTATACTGGCTGCCAGTAAAAATACTGAGGGTTGGCAACACTGCTTTGCACACTGCATAAATTAAATTTCTTATGTTTTCATTTGGTCCAATTATTTTGTCGTATTTTAGTATAAAGAAACATTTAAAAGAAAAACACAAACAAAATTTAGAAAAAGCTATACTTTACTGTATTTATAAGCAACTTTGGCACAGATCATAGATTAAAATTAGCATGTTTTATTTATAGTGACACTAGTTATTTTAAAATTATCACTACAATCTGGAATATGTACTGTATGCTTCCCATTTTTTGTTGTTTTTCGTTTTTCATTTTGCCTTTAGTGAAATTAAAGGTTAAATTAAATTATAAAAATTAAAAAAAAACATAAATAACAAACATGTTATACTTGCCGACTCTTCTCGGGTCCTACCCCGGTGCTCCTGGCTCTTCCTTTTCTCTGAGTGCCCCCATAGCAAGGCTCTTGCCATGGGAGCACTCGTGTATGTTCGCTCCCAAGCCCTGAGCTGTGTGTTCATAATGGGGTTTGGCCCCACCCCTGCTCCTTGCTCCCTGCCTGACAGCAGTGGGAGCCAATAGCAGAAACCTGGGAGAACAGCCACTCTCATGCACATTGATGGATTGTGATAGGGCTATGGTAAGTATTAGGGGGGCTGAAGGGGGAGCTGCATACTGAAACTGTTTAACCTTCATGCATTGAATGCTTGAAGGTAAAAACCTTCAACATTTAAAACCACTTTAAATATATAGTAAATGAAATCATTCTTGGTAGACACCGGAGTTGATTTACCTAAGGAATAGAGCATGTTCACTATGTAATGTGAATGTTCATTTAGCTTATTGAATAGAATTGTTTATTGAGCAACCATTATGTCTTCAGTTAATGTATTACCACTAAAAAAAAATCAAAGAAAAATCCTTGCTTATCCCCACTGTATCTCATACAAAAAAAAAGAATATATATATATATATATATATGTATGTATATATACAGTTGTGCCCATAAGTTTACATACCCTGGCAGAATTTATGATTTCTTGGCCATTTTTCAGAAAATATGAATGATAACACAAGAACTTTTCTTTCACTCATGGTTAGTGTTTGGCTGAAGCCATATATTATCAATCAAATGTGTTTACTCTTTTAAATCATAATGACAACAGAAACTACATAAATGACCCTGATCAAAAGTTTACATACCCCAGTTCTTAATAACATGTATTGCCCCCTTTAACATCAATTACAGCTTGAAGTCTTTTGTGGTATTTGTGGATGAGGCTCTTTAACTTCTCAGTTAAGCTGCCCATTCCTCTTGGCAAAAAGCCTCCAGTTCCTGGAAATTCTTGGGCTGTCTGGCATGAACTGCATGTTTGAGATCTCCCCAGAGTGGCTCAATGATATTGAGGTCAGGAGACTGAAATGACCACTCCAGAACCTTCACTTTATTCTGCTGTAGCCAATGACAGGTCAACTTGGCCTTGTGTTTTGAATCATTGTCATGTTGGACTGTCCAAGTACGTCCCATGCGCAGCTTCCTGGCTGATGAATGCAAATGTTCCTCCAGTTTTTTTTGATAACATACTGCATTAATCTTGCCATCAATTTTGACCACATTTTCTGTGCCTTTGTAGCTCACACATGCCCAAAACATCAGTGATCCACCTCGGTGTTTCACAGTAGGAATGGTGTACCTTTCATCATAGGCTTTGTTGACTCCTCTCCAAATGTAGCGTTTATGGTTGTGGCCAAAAGGCTTAATTTTGGTCTCATCATTCCAGATGACTTTGTGCCAGAAGATTTGAGGCTTGTCTCTGTGCTGTTTGGCGTATTGTAAGTGGGATACTTTGTGGCATTTGCGTAGTAATGACTTTCTTCTGGCGACTCGACCATACAGCCCATCTTTCTTCAAGTGCCTCCTTATTGTGCATCTTGAAACAGCCACACCACATGTTTTCAGAGAGTCCTGTATTTCACCTGAAGTTATTTGTGGGTTTTTCTTTGCATCCCGAACAATTTTCCTGGCAGTTGTGGCTGAAATTTTAGTTGGTCGACCTGACCGTGGTTTGGTTTCAACAGAACCCTAATTTTCCACTTCTTGATTAGAGTTTGAACACTGATGATTGGCATTCTCAATTCCTCTGATATCTTTTTATATCCCTTTCCTGTTTTATACTGTTCAACTACCATTTCCCGCAGATTCTTAGACAATTCTTTTGCTTTCCCCATGACTCAGAATCCAGAAACATCAGTGCAGCACTGGATGAAAGATGCAAGGGTCTGTCAGGAGTCCAGAAACTCATTGACCTTTTATACACACATAGTAATTACAAGCAAATAGATCACAGGTGGGGATGGCTACCTTTAATAGCCATGCAAACCCCTTTGTGTCAACTTGTGTGTATGTTATCAGGACAAAATCACAAGGGTATGTAAACTTTTGATCAGGGTCATTTGGGTAGTTTCTGTTGTCATTATGATTTAAAAAGAGTAAACACAGTTGATTGATAATAAATGGCTTTGGCCAAACACTAACCATGAGTGAAAGAAATGTACAACTGTATATACTGTAGATATATATAGATACATAGATTTTTTTATAGGGTTGCGTAGCATCTTTTAATTACTCTACATATTTTCTTGTTCCACAAAATGTCCTCTCATTAGCCTTTTACATTTTTTTTTAGAAAAAAAAAACAGACGGCGTACAAGTAAGGAAAAGATGTAAAACATCAGTTACATACACATCCGCTTAATAAAGAAAGAGTGTAGATTTTTTTTTTCTAAGCTTAATTTCACTAAAGGCAAGATGTGCAGTTTCCCGGTGAAATCAATTTAATCAAAATCACTTGGCACATCTCTACTCATATTGGGTAAATCACCAGTTATGAAAATGTAAAATTTTTATTTTAAAATGTCATTATTTTGCATGTTAATGAGGGGGAAGAGGGGCCAGGGAGGGCAATATATAAGCAGATTAAAGTTCAGCTTTAATTTTAGTGGCTGCAATAGCTTTTTTTATTATTTTATTTATTACAGTTATTTATAAAGTTGCTATCAATTTACACAGTGCTTTACATTCCTTTCAATCACACAAGTCCCTGCCACAAATCCAATCTAAGGTCCTTATCTCGCATGTAAACACATACTATGGCCAATTTAGACAGGAGCCAATTAAAGTGGGAGTATACCCTCCTATGGGTTTCAACCAAGGAGGCTGACATCTTAGCCTCTGTTTAACCTGCATCTGCCATTGGATGGTTTGATAGTTTGGTTGAGTGCACAACCAAGGAGACAGTTAGCTTCTCTGGCATGCTGGGAATATTAACTCTTCTTTGACACTATCAAATTGATGGGTATACTTCCGCTTTAACCTACCATCATGTCTTTGGAGTGTGTGAGAAAACCGGAGTACCCAGAGAAAATCCACACAAGCACAGGAAACCCCATGCAGATGATGTCCCTGGCCAGGATGTGCACTGAGGATAGAAGTGCTGCAAGACAGATGCACTAGCCATTGAGCCACTGTACTTTTCATTATTATTTTTTTTTTATATCTGGAGTTCAGATTTATCTTTGAAAGTGTTTTTGTACTCACTGTCTTGCTTTAAATGACCTTGGTGTTGACCAGAGCTTAGTGAATGTGGTGAAGTTCTGTTGATTTCCATAATCCAATCATGTAAAAGCAAAAATGCAGCGTTTTATTTTCCTTGCACCTGATTGGGTATTCTTTACATTCACTAAACCCTGGGGAAAATTAGTGCAGCTGCACTTGCAAAGCACACAGTCTATTTGCCTTTAGTAAATCAACCCATTTGTGTATTGCAGGAGATCAGAAATAAAATTTTTAGTATTATGAATAATTTTCATTTAGGCTACACTCACAATGTCTTAGAAAATGCATGTAAAAGTGTTTGTTTTTAAGGATCTGAATGCAGCTGCATTGTTTCCATTGGAGACAGTCACACAGGAGTGTAAACATCCGCTGCATTCAGATCTGTAACCATAAATCCAAAATTCTGCATGAGAGGACATGCAGTTTACACATTTACAAATGTAAACTCCTGCATACACACAAATATACATATATCTATTGCAAAAAGATGCATCTAAAAAAAAAAAAAAAAAACGAGTGCAATTTTAAACAGAAACGGATCTAAAAAGAAGTATTCTGATCACTTACGCAGGAACTTTTATTCCAAAAAACCTTGCCTATAATGAACAGTAATAATTTACAGCCTTGTGAATGTAGCCTTAAACTGTACTGTAGCTTTATATTTTATCTAAAAAGATGAAATTCAGATGTAAAAACGAATCACACTACAAGCCATCAAAACACGTCACTCTGGAACAAACAGAGCAAAGCAAAATGAAAGAAAGACAAAAAAAATCATACAAAATATGTTGATGTAATGCTGCTTTATTTAGCTGGCCTAGTTTTGTAATATAGTAACCCCCATGGCTGTATTACTGTCCACATCAGATGGAGCATGACGGCTAATTAGTGCACTCTTCACAAAGCATTGCCAATGCAAAGCAAACCAGATTTTCCCCTGACATCTCTTTATGTGCCAATTGTGCATTACCACTAGGGGAAGACATTTCTTATTTACGAAGAGAGCATACTGTACATCGGAAGCAAAGGTCATTTTTACTACAAATTTGGAGCATTGTATGTTTACATTTTAGGGAAGTATTCATAAGTAACCAATCAGAACTCAGCTTTTAAGGGTTTAGCTTCATAATACTACGAAGGATGAAACCCGATTTGTTTTGGTTATGATCTCAAACTACTGCCCTCCTCTACTGTCTATTGAGAATCAATATGAGCGTGCCAGATTGTGTAAGCCCATATACACCTCTTGCTGATCAGTCTAACGGATTTGGTAGAATTGGTTTGTGTTGATGAACTAACTATTCACTCATTTAAGATATTTAAAACATGATAACTGAGAAGAATGTAAAAATGCCCAAAACTGCACCAAACTGTCTTGTTTCAGTTGACACTTTTGCCCAGTAAAACCACAGATTAGAGCTTACCTAGAGGTGCTATTCTTATGCAGGGCAAAAGAACGATTAATGGTTGTAATGTAATTATGAAGCATTTCCATCTCATCCATGCTCTTGTTTTCTTTTTCTAATAGACCTGTAGCTATATCAAAACCAGTCTTACAACCTAGGGCAGTGGTTCTCAACTCCGGTCCTCGGGACCCACTAACAGGTGAGGTTTGCAGGATAACTGAAATGCATCAAATGTGATATAATTTGCTGCTCAGTGATTGCAGTATTCTAGTCTGCATCTCCCCAAGGTAATACTTAAAATCTGGCCTGTTGGTGGGTCCCGAGGACTGGAGTTGAGAACCACTGACCTAGGGCCTTTTCACACAGTCATTCTGATCAACCTGCTGTATAATAGAAATGAGTAGCAAGATATTAGCTAGAAAGAGAGGACAGGTAGGAAGTACAAAAAAGAGAGTAGGATAAAGAGGTGGAAAAGGGTAGATGGTAGAGGAATAGGGTGAAGGTTGGGGGAAAGAAGGAGGAGGGGTGTAGGGCCCCAGGTGTAATTGGTTTGAATCAGTTGAGCTGGTCTAGAGGTATGTTAAAGAGGACAGCTCTCATGGGAGTAAGAGGGATTTGTCAAAGTTTGGTGGAAGGAAGTGGGTCATCCAAGGGTACCAGAGGGCTTCATATTTGGTGACTTGATCAGAAATTGCAGCTTCAATTTTCGCATGGATCATAGCTTGTATAACCTTGTTTTTAACTGCAAGGACACTAAGATTGGGGGTTTTCCAGGATCTGGCAATGATTTGTTTGGCCGCTGTTGTGATCTGCAAAAAAAGTTTAAATTGACGTTGGGATTGGCTTGGAGGTTTAAGATTTAACAGGGCTATAGTTGGATCAGGTTGTAAGGTGTTAGCAAAGAGGGTGGAGAGCATGCTTAATATTTTGGACCAGAAAGATTATGCAATAGGGCAGGGCCACCAAATATGATAGAAATTTCCTTGGTCGGAACAGCCTCTAAAGCAAGTGGAAGGGTATTGAGGGATATATTTGGTGAACCTGGCTGGGACCAGATATAACAGGTCAGGACTTTGTAGTTTGTCTCAAGTGCTACAATGTTTTGGGAAGAGGATTTTGTTGGTGACCAGAGGTGGTTCCATTCTGCACCTTCTAAAGTAATTCCGATGTCTCTTTCCCATCTAGAGATGTATGAGGGGACAGGAATAGTTCCTGTACTTAGTAGTTGGGTGTAGAGTGCCTCTCCTGTTCAGGTCACTTTTACAGGCTTGTTCAAAGAATGACATGGATGAAGTGTGGGGGGGGGGGTCGTCCTTAGGGATTAAGGGTGCAAAGAAGTGCTTGATCTGAAGATATCTTAAGATTTCAGAGGATGGGATACCATACTGCTCTCTAATGGTTGGGAAGGGTTTTATGCCATTGGGGGTCATGAACGTATGCATTTGGATATAGTTGATGGAGGACCAGTTTTGGAACGAGGGTGGTTATGTCCAGACAGGATAGAATGAGGGGTTATGTAGGAAGGATAGCATAGGATTGGGGTAAGATTGGAGAGAATGTGTGGTTTTAAAGCGATCCCAGAGTGTGTGGCGTGTAATCTGGTTGCGTATTGTGTGTCGATCAGAAGGAGATAGCCAAAGAAGGTTAGCGATGGACAGGGGTTTGCAGTCGACCGATTCCAGGGCTACCCAGAGGGGTTTTTCAGTGGTGTAATGATACCTAGGCAACTGTCCTAACTGGGCAGCATAATAGTATTTTGTGAGATGTGGAAGGTCCAAGCTGCCCTTGAGCTTTGGCAAGTGTAGGGTAGAGCGTGGGGACTTTTTTGAACCTCACTAACTATGTAACTATATAACTATGTAACGATTTTCAATATCATGCAACAGGGGGTGTGTTTTCCTATGAGAACAGAATCTTGGCAGCCTGCCAGCCCTCTAATGAAAACAACCAGCAAGTGTTTTTAATCTTTTTAAATTAGAGACCAACTACTACCTGACTTTGTCAAAAGGAGAAACAGAAGCACACACCATGAGACCGCCCAAATAAGTGTATAACAGATCTCCTCCCAAGCCAGGCCGCTTTAATAGGGGTTAGAGGGCGTGGCTTGGGAGGAGACAAGCTGAAGTTTAAATGTCATGCAGTTGACTGAGTGGTCTCCCGGTGTCTTCCATTTCTGCTTTGACAGGCTGCTTGATTGGGCAGCACCCGGCAGTGTTTGTTGTTACCGGGCTAGAATATTGGGGCTTAGAGCTGCGTTTTTCTATTTACACGGGTTACAACTTGACTATGTTCAATGATCTTTCAGGATCTTTGAGAATAAATAACATCTCACTGAGGACTAGTTTACACTAGAACCCATGCATTTTTGCGTGTTACCGCTTTTTCTGGTTTTGACAGCCCATTCATGACAATGGGCTACCAAACAAACAGTAATATGCAAAAATTAGTGCAGGTGCTACTTTTACAAATTGCACCAAACCACATGGTACTTCAGCACCATACAGTTTGATGGCTGCAAATGCACTGCATTTGCTAGATGCGTTTGGGTTGCCATTAACAATTAAGCAAGGGTAGTGCATTTGCATGTGGTGTGGTAGAGCTGCACTAATTGTTAAAGAACCATATCGTGATTCTTCCCCCATCGCAATCCTGATTCTATGCAGAGTTCTCTGCTCACAGCTGACAGCTGTCTAATAAAAAAAAAAAAAAAAAAATAGATAAGGAGAAACATTGTAACACTTCGTCCTTTTAGATCAAAGAAATGAACTTGGTCTGTAAATGAGGTCAGTTTAACCACTTAACTGGTTCCACAACGCCTACCATATATTTACAGCGGCAGTGTGGACGCTCAGCGCGAATCGGCGTAAAAAAGCGGCGATCTGCGGGTGGCCGCTAGAGGGCATGTGCGCCGTGCCCGTCGTACTCTTGAGGAGTGTGCCCGCGGCTCGGATGGAGCCCGGTGTCCGCCGGCGAGATGCGATGAGCGGCCACAGCCAAAGAACGGGGAACCTCCGATGTAAGCATGGCGGTTCCCCGCTCTGTTAGTGGGGGCATAGGAGATCTACTGATCCCTATCACTGGGATCAGTTAGTTCTCTTATGCCCATGGTAGCCCAGTCCCCCCACAGTTAGAACATGCCCAGGGAACTTAACCCCTAGATCTCCCCCTGCAGGTTAACCCCTTCACTGCCAATGACATTTATACAGTAATCTGTGGAAATTTACATTTCTGATCGCTGAATAAATGTCATTGCTTCCAAAAAAGTGTCAAAAATGTCTGACATGTCCGCCCCAATATCGCAGTACCGCTAAAAATCACAGATCGCCGCCATTACTAGTAAAAAAAAAAAAAAACCCAGAAATTAATTCTCATCATCCATAAACGCGGCCACTTTTGTGCAAACCAATCAATAAACGCCGATTGCAATTTTTTTACCAAAAATATGAGGAAGAATATAAATCGGCCAAAACCGATGAAAAAAATGTTTGTTTATATTTTTTTTTTGGATTTGTATTTTAGCAAAAAGTAAGAAATTTGGGTTTTTTTGCAAAATTGTCGCTCTTCTTTTGTTTATAGCGGTGATCAGAAATGACGCAGAGGTGATAAAATACCACCAAAAGGAAGCTCTATTTGTGGGAAAAAAAGGACGCAAATTCCATTTGGGTACAACATCGCACGACCGCGCAATTCTCAGTTAAAGCGACGCAGTGCAGCATCGCAAAAAGTGCTCTGGTCTGGAAGGGGGTAAAACTTTCCGGGGCTGAAGTGGTCAAAGACTAAGCTTTTTTTTTACATTTGTTTACAAGTTAAAATCAGCATTTTATGCTAGAAAATTACTTAGACCCCCCAAACATTATATGTATTTTTTTAGCAGAGACCCTAAAGAAAAAAATGGCAGTTGTTGCAATATTTTATGGCACAGTGTATTTGCGCAGCAGTCTTTCAAACACAATTTTATTGGAAAAAACACACTTTAATGAATCAATAAAAAAACTAAACAGTAAAGTTAGCCCATTTTTTATTTTTTTTGTATAATGTAAAAGATGATGTTACGCCGTTAGAATCGTTATCTTTATTCTAAGCAAAAAAAATCATGATTCTAATTTTGGCCAGAATCGCGCAGCTCTACATTGCGGTAAACGCGCATAGATACATGCCGGGAGTGGGGGTGGGAACATTTTAAAGAATAGATAGTGTTAAATTTCTCTTCCACTTTAAGGAACCCTCTTCACACTAATACATGCATTGACGCATGGTTTTGGACATGCTTACACTTTCCAAGCAGCCCTTTATATACCTCAAAAAACAATCACACATCACTGTTTTCCTGTATACTGCAAAGCAAATCTCACATTTTCATCAATGTATGGGTTGTGGTGTGCTGGGAGGCAGGTGTATTTGCCTCAACAAAAATAAATGGCAACCCAACAAGCTTTACAGCATGAATGCAAATGTATGAGGGGCCCAAAGACTTAAAGTGTTTGTTACTCCAATGTCTCATATTCCTGATACGTGCCTGGTGTGCCAGGTGCTTGTATGAGAAACTGTCCTGTTCTCTTTGTATTGCTTAATTTATGTAAAATCCCTTATGTTCCTGCCAGCCCCTCTGCTTTCCTATCAAAAACTGCCCACACTAAGCAGGAGAACAAACTGTGGTCAGCAGTGGCGGCTGGTGGAATTTTTTTGGGGGGGAGCGGCAAACATTATGCCACCATCATCTCAAGCACCCCCCATCGGTCGGTCGCACTTACTCCATTTCGGCTTCCCATGCTCGGCGGCAGCCTCCTGTTCCCCTGCTCTCCACGGGTCTCCACGGTACTGGTGGCTTCCATTTCCTCCCTCCTTCTCATGGCCAATGAGGAGTCTTCTCTTTTCGGCCAATCAGAAAACGGGTCTCACACCTGCTTCTGATTGGCCAGATTGAGGATCAGTGTTACAACAGTGAATATTCATTCGCTGTTATAACACCTGGGTGAGCTCATGGCGCAATGCTCTGTGCCACGAGCCACCCTATTTTGAAGCCTATTAGAGCCTATGGCACCTAATCAGGCACTTTAAAAAATGCCCCCGCCGCTGTAATCAGGCGCCCGGCATCCTGAAAGGGGCCGGACGCCTGAATAGGGGGTGGCTGTGGTGGCCATGAATAGATTCATGCCATGCATGAATCCATCCATTATGCATGTAGTGGGGGGCAAGGATAGAGGTGGTGGTGCCCCTAATAGGCAGCCGACGCTGGTGGTCAGTCCTCTAGCTATGCTGGGAACTCAGTGTTCTCTCCTCCAATGATCAGACTGGCTGACCCTGCACAGCCATTCACTGAGAAGTTCAGTGTACTGTTGCTTCTCCTCCCCCCAGCTTTTATACAGCTGAGAACAGAGGGAATGTTGAGGGGGGGGGGGAGTGTTTAGAATGTTTTTTTTCTTATCTTTACACAAAATATTTTGCCTTTCATTTATATTTTAAACTAAATTTGTTGTTTTACAAGGTGATCATTTACAATCACTTTAAGCCACCCTTACAATGAAGGGGTGGATCTTTGAGTTGCTACTTGGGGAAATAGTGATGGATTGGTTAAAAAAAATTGCCAGCTTTGCCTACCCTGTCTCTCATTTATAATTAGGTCATGATCCAATAATAATAACTACTGCTGCAAAAGAATGCTCTCAGTTTTTTAACATCCCTCCTGAACAAATGATACAGACACTTTTTCATAATCTCCCTTTTCATCATATTATTTAAATTGATCTCACTTTCATACAGACCTGTGCTGATTATGGGTTTCAGTTTGTCTTTTTTTCTATATGAATGAAATATTAAATAAAGCATGATATTATCATTAGCAGTAACCAGCTTTTTGTACATAAATATTCATACCAAATATAAATACATAAACATGCTGAAAATGTTCAGATGATGTCTATCAAACAGATAGAAAACACTTTGGAAATCCATCAAAGGAGGTGGAGATTCCATTGCCAGGTAAACATAGAGCTCTGCCGAGAATGTTCAACTTCACCACTGTGACCCCTACAGGTCTAAAATAGAATGACACCTTTACTGAATAACATTTGGTTTTCTAAACACTAGACTTATGCACGTTTTTGGATCATTTGTTATTTCTATAGAGTATATAAATATTTGTTATAACAAATCGATTCGTTTTATTGTTGCGTTGTTTAGTTTTCAGATAATTCGTTATTTATGTATGTATATATATTCTTGATAACGATTCATAGTTCGGAAAGTCATTTGTTTATTGAATCCATTAACACACACAATGACAATAACTCTTCTCCTCTGCTCAAATACAATACGTACCAAACAGATCCTCTATCTGCTCCATTCGGCCCGTGGCTCTTTTAATGCAAATATGATCAGAGCTAAGGTGTTAGAAAGTGCCAAAATATGATACAATTCACTCACTTTAGATGATCTTGCATCCTGCCAACTACGCCAATGTTGTTGGGGACTTTAGAATCCGATGGCTGGGGAATTTCCGACAGAGCTCTGGGAACAAAACAATGACACCACACACTAGTAATAGGGTCAAAGCATGTTTAAATTATTTCTCCGGAATCAGAGTTTTTATACAAAGTAAACAGAAGAAGGATGGGTTTCAATGTATGGGGGCTTGGTTACTAATAAAAAGGGTGGCTTCACAGAGAAAAGGAGTTAACTTCACAAATTAGAATATTCTCACAAAAAATTACTCACATTATACTCTTTAGCCTAAACACTTCCAGTAATCAGGTTCTTTTCATAGGAAACTATATCTACAGCCTAAACACTGGTCACAGGTGTAAGAACATAAGCCACACTTAGTTATATGAAAGGTGAGGAAAAATCTACAGCATAGAACACCATTACCCCTTCAGTTGCCAGTAAAAAATATGGCTGTGATGCTTGGCTCGGAACTGCACATGCGCAGTTCCTGTCCGGAGCCAGCTGAGACCATCCGAGTGCCTGCTACAGTGTGTTTGGGCGACGTCAGCAGAGGGCGGGTCTGGCAGAGGCAGTGCCTGAGCATATTGTGTGATGTCATGGTGCAAGGGAGACGAGTGGAGCGGCCAGAGCCTCATGTGTGGGTCTGCGAGATGGGAGCAAGGCAAGCCGGGAGTGGAACTGTCAGTGCTTTTTGGATTGGAGTGGACTGAAGGGACCACCTGGCATTCAGAGTGAATATCACTGTGGCTCAGGAGGGGATGTGTTGTGTTGGTGAGGTGTCATCATCTGTGTTGCTGTGCACTACTGTCAGTGTAACTATGAGAGTCAATTGCATGTGTGTGTGCCTGCCCATTCTAATTTCTTGCCCTCCTGTCCTGCCTCTGAGGTAATTACTATATTGAAAATAAAATAAGAAATATATTTTTTACCTTAATATCCACCTTAAATAACATTGCAAATTGCATACTGTACTTGCTTGTAGCCCAAATGCTGAAATTTGTCCTTAAAACTATAATTTTGTATCTTTGAAAATATCAGTAAAAAATATCAGTAAAAACTTAATTTAAATAACTTACATTTTGAGTGTCATGTCAGTAAATTTGACAGTAAATTTCGAACTGGCAAGTTGGCAACACTGGCCGCTGCTTTGTTTCAGCCAATCAGGAGGGAAAGCCCCAGACGGCCAAGGGATTTGTGGACATCCTGGACAGAGATGGGGCTCAGGTAAATATTAAGGGGTGCTGGGGAGGCTGCTACACACAGAAGGCTTTTTATCTTAATGCATAGAATGCATTAAAGTGGTTGTAAAGGCTAATTTATTTTTAAATAACACACATATTATATTTACCTCCTCTGTGCAGTTGGTTTTGCACAGAGCAGCCCGAATCCTCCTCTTCTTGGGTCCCTCTTTGGCTCTCCTGGCCCCTCCTCCCATCGAGTGCCCCCACAGCAAGCAGCTTACTACAGGGAGCACCCGAGCCAAGTCAGAGCTCTGTGTATCCATTCAGACATGGAGCCCTAACCTGTCCACCGTCCCCTCTCTTTTCTGATTGGCTGACTGACTGATTGACAGCCGTGGGAGCCAATGGCGCTGCTGCTGTGTCTCAGCCAATCAGGAGGAGTGTCCTGGATGGCTGAGGGGATCGTGGACATAGCTGGAGAGAGATGGGGCTCCAGGTGAGTATTACGGGGGCTGAGGGAACCGCTGCACACAGAAGGTTTTTTATCTTAATGCATAGAATGCATTAAGATAAAAAACCTTCGGCCTTTACAATTACTTTAAGATAAAAACACATCCTGCCTTTTAAACTCCTTTAACCATTTCACCGCCATGTCCTAAAGTCGCATGGCCCTAACGGCGGGGGGTATTGCACACAGTCCAGTGGCTGCAGTCACTGGGATTGTGTGTGAAACTGACAGGCAGTCTCCTGCCTGCCAGGTGAGAGCATTTGGAGGTGGAGCTGCTGCCTGATCGCTCTCACACTACCCCGGTATCGGCGCCCACCCCCCGTGCACACCCCGTCATGCTTACTAGGCTCCACTTGCCCATCTGCGGGCCCGGGACAGTCATGGCAGGTGGTGGTGGCTGGAGGGGAAGAAGAAGAGCGGATACACATCTGCTCTCCTCCCCTCCTTTGTGTAACCCAGAAAGAGACGTCTTTCAGAAAATATATAATGTTTGGGGGTTATGTGTAATCTTCAGGCCTAAAATGATTTTTTATAAGCAACCATCTTCCTCCATCATGCAGACTTTTATTTGTAGCCAGCAAATCTTCTTGTAAGGGCTGTACTTCTGGACCACTCAGATGTAAGCACTGCCGGTCTCATAGACCATAGCAATTGTCAATGGTTTGTCTCAACCGTGAAACTGTCCCTTTTTCTGGACAGCTAGTTCTGACACAGGAAGTTGAAAAATAACAGATTTTCTGGATCACCAGGTGAGAATAAAGCAAAAATAAAAAGGTTTAAAAAACCTAACCACATCTAAGGCCTGGTGAGCTGCAATTTAATATGTTTTTGTTTTTGGGTTCAATACCACTTTAAAGGTCCAGCTCACATCTACTCCCTTTACATTGCTTTCAATCAAGCCCTGATTAACCACTTGACCTCCGGAAGGTTTACCCCCCTCATGACCAGGCTATTTTTTTTAGATACTGCACTGTGTTACTTTAACTGACAGTTGTGTGGTCATGCGACACTGTACCCAAATACATTTTTTGTCCTTTTTACCACAAGTAGAGATTTCTTTTGGTGGTATTTGATCACCTCTGTGGTTTTTATTTTTTGCGCTATAAACAAAAAAAGACCGCCAATTTTGAAAAAAAACTATATTTTTTACTTTCTGCTATAAAACATAAAAAAAAAATGTAAAACATTTCTTCCTAAATTTAGGCCAATATGTATTCTGCTGCATATTTTTTGTATGTGCATATTGATTGGTTTGTGCAAAAGTTGTAGCGTCTACAGACCCAAAAGTGCCAGATCATGTAATAGGTACATGATCTAGCGCAGAGCAGCCGCCCTGCCACAATATATCTGCAGTGGTGAGTCATTAAGTGGTTAAAGGGGCATTTTTGGACCCCTCAAATTGGTAGGCTACTTTTTGGACCCCCTGAGTTTTATTGGAATAAAGTTATATCTGGATCTGTTATCAGTTGTGTGGTGCTTTCATTAGAAGTTTTCTGATGACTCTGTGGTAGGATGTATTAAGGATGGGAAAGAAACTGAGTATAGGACTGTGGTGGAGAACTTTGTCACATGGTGTGAGAATAATCATGTGACAAAGACAAAGGAGGAAGACACTGATGACCCTTATCACCATCTGAGGACTGGATGAGGATGTAGTAGAGAATCTGGGGATGCACATAGATAATAAGCTGGACTGAAACAAGAACACTGACGTGCTTTATACAAAGGGCCAGAGCCACCTCTATTTTTTCAGGAGACTGAGGTCTTTTAATATTTGCTGAAGATGTTTCATGAGTCTGTGGTCGCCAGTGCTCTCCTGTATGCAGATGCATGTTGGGGAAGCAGGCTTAGGGTAGCTGACACAAATGAACTCAAACTGATTCCCAAGGCCAGTGATGTTGTTGGATTGGAGTTAGAGTCTTTACCAATAGTGTTAGAGAAGAGAATGTTGTCTAAAGTACAATCAATCTTGGACAAC
The DNA here is from genome assembly GCA_018402905.1 of Glandirana rugosa. Lineage (NCBI taxonomy): Eukaryota > Metazoa > Chordata > Amphibia > Anura > Ranidae > Glandirana > Glandirana rugosa. Next base: position 189,368 of record BLSH010399185.1, read on the forward strand.
TCCTCCCGCCCACTCCATAAGATGCTGGTCAGTCTGAGCAGCACTATTGGCGATAGATTGTTACCACCACAATGCACCACAGAACAGCACAGGAAATAATTTTTGCCTGTGGCCATCAAAGTATTTAATTCTTCTCTGTGAGTCCTGGGTGTGAGGATTTAATCTGATTTATGATCCAGATTTTTATCTACTTTTGATTTTTGGATAATGCTATAGAACAGGGGTAGGCAACCAGTAGCCCTCCAGATGTTGTGGAACTACATTTCCCATGAGGCATTGCAAGGCTAGCAGTTACAATTACTTCCAGAGGCATGATGGGATTTGAAGTTCTGCAACAGCTGGAGAGCCCCAGGTTGCCTACCCCTGCTATAGAAGATGGTGAATATTTGCATTTTGATAGTTTGATTTTCTGTTATGTTTCAATCAGTGTTATTTCTTGGTATGGTTTATTACAGTATAGCATTAATTTAGTTTTGTTTGGTAAAATTTGCTGTAATTGTGTCTTGTTTCCGTTCCTTATTGTAATTTTTTGTTGTCTTTGTTGAATGAGACTGTATCTTGAAAATTTCCATTTGGGATTAATAAAGTATTCTGAATCTGAATCAATTTACATTTTTGTTCAATTACTCTACAAGCCACTGGGACTATAGAGATCCTCTGTGGTGTGGAAGTCGCTTTATCGGGAACTAGATTATTTACATCCACATCAATTCTTTAAGATAACAATATCCATAAGATATGTGCTGTTTTTTTTTTTATAGTTTTCCTCAAATCAGGCCATTCACAAAACACACAGCCCCAGGCATCATTTTGTGAATATACAAAAGTATGTTGGACAGCGGGAAACCTACAAGTACCACATATCATAAGAATACATCAACTACATATCGTGCACATGCCATGTCAGTTTGCAAGTCTGTATAATTATTATTTCTGTTTGTGTATCAAACTTTTTCAATAAAATATACGTTTGGAAAAATAAGGATACAACAACTATAAATCCAAATTCTCTGGATTTTCAAGGTGCCAAATAGTAAATGGCAAGTTTATTAAAATATACTTGTTTTTTTGCCAGCAACAATTAGTATAGCCATATTAAAACCATCAGCAGATGCATTCCAAATGTGTAACAAAATTAGCTCCATTTAAATCTCTTTATTGACAGCTTGAAATGGTAGCCTCAACATGTTTCACCAGAATTGGCTTTATCAGAAGGAGATTAGCTGTCTTGCTAAAACTAGATAAAAAAGCAAAATTACATACATAAGTAATTAAATAATTATTGTACATAGGCATATGACACTGTGAGTTGTCATCTGTGTGCACCCCACCCCCAATCAAGGTATCCCCAAGTCGGAGGAAATGGTCTCAAATTTATTGTGTGGCTCCCTAATAGGAATTTTTATTTCAGTTAGGGAATGTGCCATTGGCCATAGCTTTTCCCACCTCCTGTGCCTTACTATTGGCATCCTGATCTCATAATGCAGTAGACCAGAATTGAAGTTACATGCATGCACCTGAAATTGGACGTATCACTTTAATCTATTTCTTAGCACCCTTTGGTGAAACATGTAGCTCAAAACCTTAAAAAAATAGTAAAATATATTTACAGTAGACTCCAGCTTATGGTCCTTATAGTCTAGGTGCTGGTGACCAGACAGAAATGTTGTAATCTGACTGTCATCTTTATTATACTTTATTGATTAAAATGCAAGATATCCAGAGTGTCCAAAATGCCAACATGAAGCTAACAGGTTTTGACAAAAAAGTCTTAAATCCTAGCTTGGTGTGGTCATTCAGCCTTTTGACAGCGTTCTGGGAAACCCTAGGATTCAAATCTCATGAGAATACACTTATGCACAGTATATGATGACAATGACACCTAGGCTGATGGGCCTGGAATTAACTTATATTGCTAGTACAGTACTGAACAGACCACTATAAGGACAGTAAAAACAATACAGGTGTGTCTGCTAAAATAGTTCTCATTCTGATCATTCATTCTTTTGGATCATATACCCCCCACATGTAATATATAGATAGTGACATCAGTCTAAAGCGCTGAAGCTTCCTGCATTGTCCCTTACTGATATTTATAATATGAATGAACATTGTCACTCCGTTGTTTAAGACTTCTCTGTACAGCTCCCTTGTGTAATGTGCCAAACTCCTTCCCCTCCCAGCCCTGATGCCTAAGGCGTGGTTGTCGAATGGGGTCCAAAGGGTACAGTCCTAAAGAGCTGTTCAGAGACCTCTGGCGTGGCTCAAAGTGTCAACCAGAAAAGAAAAGATGGAAGAAAAAAAATCATCACATTGCATTCTGGAAAATAACAGTCTGAAAAAATTATTAAAAAAATAATATTCTGAGATTCAACCTGAAAGATAATCTGATAAATAATCTGAGAAATACATGAAGTGAAACATAACTTTGCCAAATATCAAGGTGCAGTTGACGTTATTGTGTGGTACGTGTACCATTGCCAGGTAATTACTGTAATTAGATAGTGATAGCATCTTTGATAGCCATCAAGAATGTATTGGGAAAGTATCTTTTACTTTTTTTTCTTCAGCTTTTTAAAATATAATATTATCTGTACACTATTATTGTATATCATTATTCTTTTCATGCCAAATCCTTATTTATTTATTATCCACCCTATGCATAACCATCTAGGATTACATTATATCTGATTTTATGATTTTTTTTAATGTACTTATGTATGATGTAAAAACCCTTTATAGCTTATGTAACTGTTACCCACAGACATCATCGTTATCTCTTTGAACCAAGGAAGTACCAACTTAAAGGATATGTAAATGCTTGGTTTTTTTTAAACACACGTGTTATACTTACCTCCTCTGTGCACTTGGGTTTGCACAGCGTGGATCTGATCCTCCTCTTCTGGGGTCTCTCAGCAGTGCTCCTGGTTTCCCCTCTTCTCGAGTACCCCGTTATAGAGCCGCTCTCCCTCGAGGCACTCATGCGGGCACGCTTCCGTGTCCTGCTGCTTCGTCCATTGACACAGACAGCAGGACTCGGCTCCACCCCCCTGACTCCCGCATCATTGGATATGATTGATAGCAGCCGGAGCCAATGGCTGCGCTGCTATCAATCTATCCAATGGGTCCAGACACAGGCTGGAGTGAGTGTGCTTGTCCCCAGCGCTGGAGCGATCGGTCTCAGGTAAGTAAAAGGGGGGCCTGTGGGGCAGCTGCAGTACAGGAGGTTTTTCACCCTAATGCATAGAATGCATTAAGCTGAAAAACCTTGAGGTTTTACAACCCCTTTAATCCATGAAACCTGTTTTATTTGGTGAAAGAAAGAAACATTATGTTTATACAAAACAGATGACCCTCACCTATTCTTAGACACCTTACTTAAGGCACCTCTGCTGATCGGATAACTATCAGGCCTTTTTCGCAAACTCCTTTTACGCTATTCGAGTCCTAATGCCTGAACTTCCTAGAATAACTATGCAGTACTATGGAAAGCAATATAGAGCCTACCATCATTCCCAATCTTAGCCTGATTTATAATATAGAGGATCATGTAAAGTTAATGTAAAGAAAAATGTAAGGAGACTATTTTAGCAGTATTTAAATCTAAATTCAATTTACTTTTGATAATAAAGTTTTTGTTAAAAATCCAGTACACCACTTTTACAATGTATTTGGTGTATCCATTCTTACAAAAAATATATGTCAAACTAAGAGTAGGATGGTAACAGCTTGGGCTCATTGGATAACGGGCAATTAAAGTGATGTACTGCATGATTACATTTCATGCACACTTCACAATCATTTTGAATAATGATGTTCCTCTTATGGGTGATGATGATATAGGAAGTGTTGATTTCAAGAATGTCTAGCTGCAGAGCTAAAATTACCAGAGTCGATGTCTGCACATAATTACCTGATCCTGTATCAGAAAATCAGGATTATACCTCAGATATTGTCACTTGTTTCCAGCATATCAGAAAGATAATTAAGCTCATAAATACTTTGAAATTTCCAGAAAAATGGAAGTGGGGGCATAATTACCCTAGCAAGAGTACATTCAAAGCTTCTGATTGGATCTGTGTGTGTGCACTGCTAATATATACATGCTTAAAGTGTGAGGGTTTCAAATCAAAGCTGCTTTAGCATTACATTAATGCAGTGTAAGTTCAATAGGTTGTATAATTCTATATTGTGTGTGGTTTAAGCAAAATTTGCAACTTAAAGCATAACGAAACAGTATCTGAGCACTACAAACTGAAAATGCTATTTAACTAATATGTAATATTCAAAGCAAACTCATTCATCCATCCATGTCTCCATGCTTTATTTTGCTGAGAAATCACTTTTGTAAAGCATTCCCTGGAATTCATAAGCCCTTAACTGGAGAAAGAGCCTGCAGGAATATGTGTATTACAACTGCTTTGCATGTTCCAATGCAAAACAAAAATATTGAATGCACTTTTTTTTTCTTTTTTGCAATATGGGTGCATTTATTTTATTTTTCAATGAAAGGTAGAATATGATTTTAAGAAGTCTAAGAGTTTCAGCTGTACTAGTTTTGTGGATCTTTGCACCAGAATGTGTACAATAAAGGGGAAAGACTTGGTCAATTTCAAATACAGCCACCAAGGACACCTTTACTTTAACACTGTGAAGACTAAATGGAAAACAAGTTCAAAGGTGCTATTGTCACCATGAGCTGGTGTTAACACTTTTATTGCCAAATGTGTTACATGTCATGACAGTCAAAGGGTTAAAGCAGACCTGTGCTTTGCCCATGCAAGGTAAACTAACAGGTTCACTTTAATGGTTGCTCCCCCAGCAGCACATGCCCATCTTCACTTTATTCCTGCAACACTTGGTTTGTACACGTAAAGCAAAGGAAAATATTTGGTATTTCCAGGTGCAGGGAATCATATGGCTTACTCTTCTTTCTCCCAGGGAATACCTTGGTGATTGCTCTGGCACCCAGTGCTGCACACGGGGACAAGGAGAGAGTCCTTAGCTCCATGTAATCACACAAGGACTGCCCGTCTGCAATGTACTGCGGGTGGGCATCTGGGTTTAGGGCGTGCGTATCCATGCACCGCTGCTAGCCCGCCAACACCCATTGTAATTGTACACAGCGAGGGTCCTCTAGGGACACCAACAGATGATTGACAGTCCACTAGGGACACTGACAGATGTTGATGTTTTACTGAGACACCAGCAGATATTGATGGTCCACTAGGGACACACAGAGATGTTGACGGTCCACTAGAGACACTGACAGATGTTGAAGGTCCACTAGGGACACTGACAGATTTTGACGGTCCACTAGGGATACTGACAAATGTTGAGGGTCCACTAGGGATACCAATAGACGTTGAGGGTCTTCTAGGGACACGAATAGATGGTGACAGTCCAAAAGGGACACTGACAGATATTGTCAGTGCACTAGAGACGCCAACAGATGTTGTGAGTGCACTAGGGACACCAACAGATGTTGACAATGCACTAGGGATACCGAAAGATGTTGAAGCTCCTCTAGGGACACCAACAGTTGTTGGCAGTCCACTAGAGACACCAGCCAACAGATGTTGATGTTGCAAAGAGACACTGTGACAGATGTTGCTGTACACTGGGACACTGTGACAGATGTTGATGCGCATTTTAACACTGTGACAGATGCTGTTTGGTGCAGAGGTGACAGATGGCTGTATGTGATCTGTGTGTAACTGCAAAGTAAAATCAGCAGTTACACACAGATCCCTGACAGGCTGCACAGATCCGCTCTCCCTCTCATCAATCTCACACTCTGTGTGAGGAGGAGAGCCGATCAACAGTCATATACTGTTTGTATATGTTGTGTGATGGCTAAAATTGGACACATCACCTGTTCACAAGGGCCAATCAGAGAGCGGATTTCCCGATCAAGGATGTTCTGTGCCTGAGGGACAGTTATTCCAGGATCGCACAGCTACATTGCCCCAAGGCCGCACATAAGCCCCCAGAAGTAGGAGAATGTATGTACATATCCTCCCAGATCAACGCTTGTCCCACCAAACCATTTATATGCAGTGGCCAGGTGGGAAGCGGTTTAATAACAATTGCTCCTAAGAACTCATTACAATAAATCTAGACAGTGGATGTGTAGGTCACTAAAAATATACATTGTACAATATAGTGGTTTCATCCCAAATGTGGTTATCATCCAAAATGTTTGCCAAACCAAAATATGAAGAAAAGTAGGGAATTTAAGATAAATATCCCAGGGAAAGTTAATTAAACATTCATCTTGAAAGTATATTAAATAGTTTATAATACTTTATTACAAATGTTTAAATGTCTATTCTACAATAAATTCATTCAAAATGCAAATTATAACAGACACATCCTAGCAAAATCACTAGTTATGCATTTCATGGGTATTCTGCTTCCTCAGGACTGCGAATATGCGAAGACATTACTTGACAGAAAAAAAGTGAATCCATCTATAGAAAGGACAACAACCCAAAATATTACATACCAAGCAACAAAAAAGTCAATATAATAAACATCAAAATAAAAATCTGATTAGATATCCAAAACAAACTTCATAGGAAAATGTGCATAGTTGTCCGCCATAACATAATTTCATCATGTAAAAACTCCATTCTCTTGGCCTTAAAGACTCTGCTCACTCCTGGCTCTCCTCCTACCTGTCAGAGCGCTCCTTCAGTGTGACCTATAACTCTGTTTCCTCCTCTCCACTTCCTCTTTCAGTTGGGGTACCTCAAGGTTCTGTCCTTGGACCCCTTCTCTTCTCCATTTACACCTCCTCCCTTGGACTGTTAATAAACTCCCTTGGCTTCCAATACCACCTCTATGCTGATGACACACAAATATATCTCTCTACTCCTCACCAAACTCCTTCAGTCTCCTCTTGCATTACTATCTTACTAACTGACATAGCTTGGATGTCACACCACTTACTCAAACTCAGTCTTTCTAAAACTGAGCTCATAATTTTTCCTCCAGCCCGTGCCCCTCCCCCTGACTTCTCCATCAAGATCAATAATACAACTATCAGTCCCTCCCCTCATGCCAAGGTACTAGGTGTAATCCTAGACTCTGACCTGTCCTTTCAGCCCCAAATCCAATCACTGTCCAAATCGTCCAGACTTCACCTCCGAAACATTGTTATTGCTCGCCTTGACAACTCCCTTCTAATTGGCCTACCTCTCCACAAGCTATCCCCTCTTCAGTCTATCATGAATGCTGCTGCCAGACTCATCCACCTTACGAACCGTTTGGTGTCCGCCACTCCTCTCTGCCAATCCCTCCACTGGCTTCCCATTTTCCAAAGAATAAAATTCAAACCCTAACCATGACATACAAAGCTATTTGCAATTCTGCCCCAAGCTACAGCACCAATCTTATCTCCAAATATCGCACAAACTGTCCTCTTCGCTCCTCCCAAGACCTTCTGCTCTCTATCTCCCTTGTCTCCTCCTCCCATGCTCATCTCCAGGACTTCTCCAGAGCCTATCCCAACCCCTGGAACTCTCTACCCCAATCTGTCCACTTATCTCCTACTCTTTCCACTTTTAGGCGATCCCTGAAAACTCATCTCTTCAGGGAGGCCTATTCTGCCTCCAGCTAACAACGGAATCTTCTACTCCCCTCATCAGTTCATCCCTCACAGTCCCCGCCTTTTGTTTCACCAGCCCCCCCTCTTAGATTGTAAGCTTGCAGGAGCAGGGCCCCTCTAACCCTCTTGTTTTGAATTGTACTGTTGCTGTAATGTCTCTCGTTATATTGTAAAGCGCTGTGCCAACTGTTGGCGCTATATAAATCCTGTATAATAATAATGTAAGCTGCAAGTAACAAACACTTAACTTTAAGAGAGCAAATTTTCCAAGAATGAGGGCTGCTCTTCAGGACTTAGACTGGGAGGGAAAAAGGCTGTATGCAAGCTCAATGCAAAGTATATTCCCATGGGCAATACGTTTAAAAGGCTAAAAATAAAACCTATGTGGCTCAGGCCAAAATTTAAAAAGTTATAAATGATAAGAAAAGAGTTTTTAAAAAATATAAAAATGAAGGAACACTATCATCTTTTAAATGTTACAAAGAATATAACAGAATAGGTAAAAAGGAAATCAAGGATGCAAAAATCCAAAACAAAAGACAGATTGCAAAAGATAGTAGTACAAAGCCCAAACAATTCTTAAAATATATTAATAGTAAAAAGATCATGCCTGAGCATGTAGGCCCTCTACAAAATAATATAGAGTGCATGACTGGGGACAAAGAGAAGGCAAACTTATTAAATGCTTTCTTCAGCTCTGTGTATACAAAGGAGCACAGAGGGGGAGCTCATGTCCATAATGGGGATGGTATTGGCAAAGCCACAAATGATCCACAATGGCTCAAAGTGAAATGGTCCAGAAGTATTTAGACAGAATAAAGGTGGATAAAGCACCTGGACCAGATGGCATCCACCCACGAATCCTAAAAGAATTGAGCTCTGTCATTTCAAAACCATTGTATCTAATTTTTAGGGACTCGTTAATGACTGGAATAGTACCACTGGATTGGCATAGGGCCAACGTGGTGCCCATATTTAAAAAGGGATCAAAGTCTTTTCCAAGTAACTATAGACCTGTTAGTTTAACTTCTATAGTTGGGAAGATACTGGAGAGTAATAAAAGACCACATAGATGATATCTTGTTGGAAAAAAATTATTTTAAGGAACAGACAGCATGGATTTATGAAAGACAGAAGTTGTCAAACAAACCTGATTTCTTTTTATGAGGAGGAGA
>BLSH010399185.1:214240-226942 GCA_018402905.1 Glandirana rugosa
ACATAAAACTTTTTTGTCACATTTCCTTTTCAATCATTACACTTTATTTTTCGTAAACACCCAAATCGGTTAGTAAAAAACGTATAATTAAACATCGGGACCACCGGTAGAGAAAATCGGCACCCCTCGACACCTAAGGACGTAGAGGAGGAACGATACTAAACTGTCATGCCCTCCCTCACATCTCTCCTCCTGAAAATACTCTTCCTTCTGTCCCCCTTCTGTCCCCCTTGTATATGGGTGTACCTAACCCCCTCTCCCTGGACGACCCTAGGGACGTACAAGTCGGCCTTTTGGGAGACCGTCGTCTCGTCACCTCTCGGCGTTACGGTGGTCGTTTATCCCACGTCCGATCTCTCCCTCTTGGGACCCGTAACACCCGAAGGGGGGGGGGGGGGGTCAGGTCAGAGGAAGCCCACAATGCCCAGGGTTCTCCCTCTCTAGCCTGCACCCTATTTGCTGGTGGCATTGCGGCTCTCCACTGCTCTGCTGCCAGAGGGTTTTCCGGCTGAACATGCAGGGATCCCAGCAGGTCCCTCTCCCCCAATCCATGTGGGTATATGTTCCCCCTGTCTTCCCCCTGTCTTCCTTCTCATAAAAGTCCTCCTCTCTACACTCCCTCCCGTACTGTCAAATCATAGCAAGGAGGAGATGCAGGAATCCACAGCTCCCCACGGCTAAAAGAGATGGCCACCAGGGCTACAAATTAATATGCAAAAAATGATTGGCTAAACCCACAAATGCTTTTTATTTCACATTACTAACTTTTCCTTTACACTGTTTTTTCAAAATACAAAAGATTGGATTAAAATTTTAGTGTAGTAAAACACTTTATTTTAGTAAAATCATAAATATGCTATATATAATACAGCCTACCTTTCCTTAAATACAGTGACCTCAACTTATTTTTTTTACTTTCTTTTCAACTGGTAATCCTGCCACTAACACACTGATTGTTCTTTGTGACAATATTCACTGTACTGTCTATGGTTGAGCAGCATTATCACCCTAGAACGGGACTAAAGGGAACACTTCCCCTTCTCTTCATCTTCATAACATGAGACAGGGTTATGTAGTCCACACAGGTGAACTGGGAAGGACTGATAATAATGATGTTTATAACACTGCAGAGTGCACAGGACACCACTGAGTTTCTGACATGATCATCAAGTAATTTATTTGTACTTATTGAGCAAATGGATAGCCCATAGAAGTGGACACACAGTGGCTGCACAGACATGTCACATGTCCAAATCTGATGTGGACAGGAGCAGGTGCATGAATCTGAATGCAGACACTGTGCATTTGGTTCCATGCACCTGCTCCTGCACACATGTTTTTACAAGCAATTGTGTCCATGTGTTCAGAAGGGTCTGATCACCCATCTGAATGAGCACTTTCACTTTACCTGACCAGACCTGACATCATGCACTGAAACATATAGTATGTTAAAGCTCTTCAAGCTTGTGATACTAAAGTCTCGTTTTTCAAAAATAACAAACATGTTATACTTACCTCTGTGCAGTTGGTTTTGCACAGAGCAGCCCAGATCCTCCTCTTTGGTCCCTTTTTGGCACTCCTGGCCCCTCCCTCCTGCTGAGTGCCCCCACAGCAATCAGCTTGCTATGAGGACACCCGAGCCGAGCTGCAGCTCCATGTAACATGGAGCCATGGCTACCCCCCCTCCTCATTGGCTCACTGACTTTGATTGACAGCAGCAGGAGCCAATGGTCCTGGGCAGCCGAGTCTCTCCTGCAACATCGCTGAGTAGAAATGGGCTCAGGTAAGTATTAGGGGGGCTGGGGGGAGGTGTTGCACACAGAAGGTTTTGTATCTTAATGCATAGAATGCATTAAGATAAAAAAACTTCTGCCTTTACAACCACTTTAAGGGCTTCTGGAGAGATCTACAAGTCACTATACACACAGGTACCTTTAAAGCAGATCTTCACTACATCTGAGCACCACAAACCAAAAATTACTATTTAACCACTTCAGCCCCGGAAGGATTTCCAGCTTTAGGACCGGAGCCCTTTTTGCGATTCGGCGCTGCGTCGCTTTAACTGACAATTGCGCGGTCGTGCGGCGTTGTACCCAAACGAAATTTGCGTCCTTTTTTTCCCACAAATAGAGCTTTCTTTTGGTGATATTTGATCATCGCTGCGTCATTTCTGATCGCCGCTATAAACAAAAGAAGAGCGACAATTTTGCAAAAAAACCCAAATTTCTTACTTTTTGCTAAAATACAAATCCAAAAAAAAAAATAAAAAAAACATTTTTTTTCACCGGTTTTGGCCAATTTATATTCTTCCTCATATTTGTGATAAAAAAAATCTCAATCGGCATTTATTGATTGGTTTGCGCAAAAGTGGTCGCGTTTACGGATGATGAGAATTCATTTTTGGGGTTTTTATTTTTTTTTTTATTTTTTACTAGTAATGGCGGCGATCTGCGATTTTTAGCAGTACTGCAATATTTCAGCGGACATGTCGGAACATTTTGACACTTTTTTGGGACCATTGGCATTTATGCAGCGATCAGTGCTATAAAAATGCACTGATTACTGTGTAAATGCCATTGGCAGTGAAGGGGTTAACCTGCAGGGGGCGCTCTAAGGGTTAACTGTGTTCCCTGGGCGTGTTCTAACTGTGGGGGGACTGCCCTAGCTGGGGAAGGGAAGTGGTCACAGCCTCCATGTACAGGAAGGCTGTGATCACAGCCCTCCCCCCTTCACTGAACGGAGGTCCGTTTTTACTTACACGGACCTCCGTTCTTTCACTCCGGGGGGGGGCATCGCGGGTGGCCGGCGGAGATTGACTCCGCCGCACCCGCTCCCTGGCGCGCTCACTAGGCTCGATCCCACAGCCGCTGTTTTGCGGGAAAGAGCCACCTTGTCGCCGTCAATTGCCGACTAGCGGTCGGCAAGCGGTTAATTCATTTTTAAAATTCAAAGCAAACTCACTTTATTTTGTTGAGAAATCTCTTTAAAAAACAAACCCCCAGCATTTCTGGCCATGGCCATCTTGAGTAAGGGCAAATGATTAATGTAGCATTTACTTTCTGGAATCCATATGCCATTAGCTCAAGAATACAGGAGGGTGTGTGTCTAAAAAACAGCGCTGTGAACAGGTATGTGTATCTATTCAAAAAATCAATAAATATCAATACCACAAGAATGTGATACTGTGTACTCGTGCTCCTCCAACAGGATCTTACCTGAATAAAAATGTGGATGTTTAAGTGTAAATAGTTCAAACCAACTGATTTAAATATGAACAATGTGGCTCTGTGAATAATAAAGCTGTGAGCTATAATAATGTGCTGATTCTATACCCATCTAATAATGACATGTGACACTAAATTAAAATGATATACATCAAAAAACAATATACTGTAAAAGCGTATCAAAAAGAAAAACAAAAAAGTCCTGTGAAAGTTCATACGTGCAGTACAATATATAACCACAAAAATTGTCCTCAAGGGATTTCAGTGCTATATCTTCAAAGCAGACAGCAAATATGTGTAGCACTGCCCCCTTGGGGGTTGCTTAGAGTTACCTATTCATCTGAGCCTCCATGACACCTGCAAATCTTCCAGCCCACCTGACACTCTGGGTTTAGACATTTTGGTTACACAGTTAAATGACACACCAACGCACTGCAAGTAAGTGACTCTCTGATTTTACTGGTTCAAAAAGAGAGTTAAATAACAGGATGTAGGTCACCTAAGTCCTGGCTGAACAACCAAGGCTCAGATGAGAAGATCCTTGAAAGCAATTGAATTACAGCTGGAAATCTCAGTTACAGAATAACAGTGTACATAAGAACAGACAGCAATAAAATGCAGGAATGGTACTGAAGTGTACTATGAATTACTTTATTTACTTTATAACATAATTACTTTATTTTATGATACCATTAATGGGGAATCCGGGGCCGGCCTATTGGGAGACCAGGTTTAATAAGTATCAAGGGTGGGTCCCTTTAAATAGCAGTAAACAGCAATGTCCAAAATGCAAGGCCCGCAGCTATCACCAGCAGTTGGAACTCAAATAAACTGAATCCTAAATATAGCAAAGTGGCATGTAGGCAGAGAAGAACAACTCAATCTGACTAGCAGTAATCTTTATAGTAATTCCAAGGGGTAAGATGTCTGTATACAGTGTTCTTATGCAATGTAATAAAGTAACCCCAGGAGTAAGATGTTTGTATACAGTGTGCAATGCAATGTAATAGGGCAGGGTGTGTATTTACTGGGTGGACGCCCACTTATCCACCCCCACTTATGTTCATAATTCTTACCAGATCTCATGCTGGTGTGACCAGCAGACAGCGCATTTTCTTATATTAAACAATGATCCTCTGTATAGGCTATACATGCAGGAGGGTGTGCTTAACTGAGAAACCCCTCCTCCTCTCCTCCTCAGCTGAAGACTCCTGGGATGTATGACATCATTTGCCTAGTCAGGAAACTGGGAAATAATAAAAAAAAAGTAAAAAAAAAAATAAAACAAGTGAATATGATATACTTTCCTATTTACTAATGCTAGCAGCATGAGGATTAAATATAATCAATGTTGATTGGGAGAGTGAAGTTCCACTTTAAGCTTGCTTGTATCATTGTCAGCAGTTTAAGACATTTAAAGTAATCCTGGGTTCACATAACCTTTAAAAAAATATGGCCCACCAGATCTGTCCCTATTTTAAAAATGGGAGTGTGTGCCATTGTAAAATTTGTTGTATACTAGGATACTTACAATTATGGTGGTGGGCGGCTATTGTTGGTTTACTAAACAACATTTTCACCATAGTCTCCGTCCGCACTAAGGACCTGTTTAAACTTGTGTAATATATTGGCTAAATCTTAGTTGTTTGGCTGTCTTTGGCTTCAACATTTACTAATTCACTGATTGAAAACAAGCGTCAGATTTTATAAGGGAACAAAAATCGTAACTTCACTTTTAAGTGTTTTGTAATGTGGAGTTATTTTCAGTTACAACAGCACAAAATTCTTATTATTATTATTCAATTTCAAACAACAAGGTACATATAATGGCAAACAGAATTAAGAGTAATGATGCAGGTCTTACATACTGTATATGAGGTTACATGAGGCTTTCTTCCATAGGTGTTTGCACAGGCAAACTTGTCTCCCTCCATGTACACCGTGGTCCAACTCATTCCTTTGGAAAGGTCATATATTATTGGACTTATGGGGGCTACTATGAGTATAGCTTACCCACAGAAAGTAACAGGGCTGTTGCACACATGTGAAGTGGAATACCCAGCAGGGATATTATAGCTGGAAAGATTGAGTCCTGCATGTAGGAAGAAGGAAAGTATTTCAACAGGTGAACTGATGCTTTGGAACTACCATTAAAGTTACTGTATCCCTTTTAGATTTTGATTTTTACCTAGAACCATATGAACTTGAGTTATTAAATTTTAAATAATTTGAATTGTTTATTTGCGTAGGCCCTCACACAACATCTTTTTTTGTCTTTATCTTATAGACAAAAAAATCTCTATATAGTTTTCTGGACAAATGTAAGTATCAGGGACAAAGGGTCATTACTATTTGGAAGGGCTTCTAACAAGGGATACGTTTTACAGCGTAACCTGGAAAGCCCCTGTAATGCCTCTGAAAAACACACTGTGCATTAACATAACACTAGAATATTGTAGCATTTGTAGTAGGGGAATTGTTAAACCCTTCTTAGTGTGCGATTAAAGATTTGTGCTAGGCTGGATTACGTTAAGTGACTTAAAACGGTGAGCCACAGTCAAGATTTTCATGCTGTATTTTAGTAGTTGGTGTAATAGTTATGGCACTAGCATTCCCCCTAAGAAATATTGTTCTTGTTAATCAAATGGCCATAGAATAATTCAATGCTGATTCAAAGCAACCAATCAAATTTAAAACTGGAAGCAAAAATAGATGACAAAATGCAGAGATCATAGGAAAAGCAATTTAGTCAATAAGGCCATATGTGGTTGGGTATATAACATAAGTTGTATCTGGAGTAGGAGAAGCTTTAGGGGCTTATAAACATGTGCATCAACACCTTGGTTTAAGCAGCATTTAAGCAGTGTTTTTAAAACCTTAATGACTGTCATGAATTATACAATAGGCACCATGCAGTGTAGTACACACACGTGTGGTAGTGTTGTGTCATGTTAAAAATTAAGCAGCATGTTGCTTTCAGAAGGCATTACCACTTCTCCACCCCATTTTAAGTTTAATGGTAGTGCATCGTAACTGCACCCTAACCGCATCTATAGCATTTACAGCTCGTTAGTGAAGCATTTATAAAGTGTTAGCTGGGTGCTGGGGGAGAGGTACTATAGGTTCCTGTATCCCAGAATGCATTGGGAAATAATAGAGAAGTAGGACAGTGCATCTCCAGCTACTTCCTGTTTGTACAGAGCAGCCATGTGGTAATACCATTTTCTTCTATGTGGAGGCAAAAGCATCAACCAGCCAACAATACTGATAGTGCCAGGAATGAGCAGAGGCATTGAGCATTATTGCCAGTGGTATAGCTTTTTGTGTCAACAAAATATCGGTGCCAGTAAAAGTCAGCGCCAGTAAGTTTCATGAAGGCTGATATTAATGTATCAATACGCAGAGAAGAGGTGGAACAGCACTCGGAATCATATGACCCGAGTATACCAAGCTATTGTGATGCATACAAAAAAACAGATCTGGTAACAAGTCATCAAGAGGGTATTATCCTTAGATTGAGAGCTAAACCAAGCCATGTGTCAAAGAAATCAAAGTGTACAAATCCATCTTGCAGAGAATTCACAAAAATACTTCCTATCATACCACAACCTAACCTTGCACCAAAGTAGATCATTTACTCGACATTACTTTCCCTTTAAGCATTTCCTAGAACACCATTTATAAAGCTTTCTTGATGCTTTTTTAAAGCTTCAAAGGCACAACAAAACCGCGTCAAAACACTATAGACACAGTAATGAGTGTTGCTTTGTGCTTTATCTGAACAAGCCCTAATTATATACCTAGGCATTTGTGCCAACCTTTCTACACATCAAGGAACTTAGGACAAACACGAAATCATGGGCATGCAGACTCTGGTTAATACAACGTAACTATTAACCACTTAAAAACTGACACATTATACCCCCATCATTTCTAGGACTTTTCTCAATTACCAGTGCTGTGATAGCTTGGGTGCGTATACTGGCTTGGAGATGGTTTGACTGACAATTATTTTGTCATTCAATATGAATGAATGAATGAGTTTATTATCAATGTTTTTAAACTGAATCTGCTGCAATCCTCCTTCTTCTCCTTCCTTCCTTCACCATTGTGCGAGGAAGGGGAAGGTTTATAAAAGTGCTTCCAACCATCATCTGATGCCATCACCTCAAGTGAGATAATAAATACTCTTACCAGAGTTAGGTTGGTAACCAGCGTAGACTAAGGGGTCCAACCCATAACTCCCGCAGGGTCCACTTAGGAAACGGAGGTCAGCCACCAGATGGTCATAGACGGAACATCATGGCACGAATGAATCCTCATAAAAATAAAATCTCACCATAGTGTAATACTGAATGGCCAAATAATGTATTTAAAAAGTATTGCACTTACAATTATAAAGAACATACAAGCAATGTGCAAGGGATATCCAAATGCATAACCAGGTGCAATGTTGTGGAACGGGTTGTCCGTTACCCGCATTTCATCAGAAAAGACTTCCACTGGGGTAAGTAAAACCTTGGACAGAGGGGTGGCTGTGGACGTGGTATACTTGGATTTTGCAAAAGCATTTGACACAGTTCCCCATACACAGCTAATGTGTAAGGTAAAGTCTACAGGCTTGGAAAGATCAGTTTGTAAATGGATAGAAAACTGGCTAAAAGACTGAATTCAGAGAGTAGTGGTTAATGATTCTTACTCTAAATGGTCTAAGGTTATCAGTGGTGTACCCCAAGGTTCAGTGTTGGGATCCTTACTTTTTAATACCATTAATAAATAACTGATATAGGGTCTGAGATTAACAATACAATTTCAGTGATGACACCAAGCTATGCAGTGGAATGAAGTCTTCAACTTACAAGCCAATCTCAATGCACTGTTTAATTGGGCAACTATGTGGAAAATGAGGTTTAATGATAATCAATGGAAAGTTATGCACTTGGGGGCTAAGAATATGCATGCATCATACATACTAGGGGGAGTACAACTGGGGGAATCCATAGTGGAGAAGGATCTGGGTAGGGATGGGTGAACGGTTCAGCCCAAGCATGAGTTTAGGCCAAACATTTGCCTGTTCGGCCTTTCACCGAACACCAGAATTTGCAGGGTGTTCACCAGGTGTTCGCCCCAACAAAAACCCTGCAATGCACTGAGTGCTGCACAGTGCATTCTGTGCCCTGTTTGGGCAAAGCTTTGCCAATCAGGGCACAGTGTAAGCTGGTTGTTAAGGAACGTGGCTGGGAAGCCGGCCGTGGTGTCCTTAACAACCTATGGGTAATCAGCTGCCAATGGGTTTCCCCGCTGACAGCTCAATAAGAAAAAAAGTGTTGGTGAAAAAATAAAAATAAAAAATGGCATTATATGCAAGTAATTGGCCATAAAAGGGGTATGGGGCCTGGGTACTGCTCTGTGGGACATATCAATACCATTTTTCAAAAAACTATAGTTTTTTCAGGAACAGTGATTTTAATGATGCTTAAAGCGGAGTTCCAGTCCCCTAAACATTTTTTCTTTAAAAACTGCTCTGCATTGGCCCTAACACGTACATTAACAATTACAACATGTCATATGTGTTGTAATTTTACTTTCTTTAAAAATAGTTTTTTACTTACTGATCTCGGAAGCAGGCAGGTTCCATTTTAGCTGTGGGCATCCGAAGCCCTCCTGTCTTCATTTCCGAGATTTCCTCCCGATTTCGCGGAGTAATGCCACTGCACGGCACTCCGTCTTCCTAACAGGTTGCCATAGCAATGTCGGCGTCGGCGGAAGGTCCCGCCCCATTGCTATAGCAACCTGTCAATCAGAAACGTTCGCGTCATTTACTGTCTGTAAATAACGCGAGATTTCGTCAGTAGGCGATTCGCAAAGACTGCTGGGATACATGATGCTGCTATCCCAGGAACCCTTGCGAATCGCCTAGGCTAGGAAGGGGACAAAAGTAATGAATAACTGCAAACAAAGGTATTTACAAGCATTAAAAAAAAAAAAAAAATGGCCATTATGAAAACTAGCAGATAAGGGCATGCAGCACAGACAATGATAACAAAATGGGTGGAACTCCGCTTTAAAGTGCAACAATAAAAATGAAAAATTCCCTTAAATATCATGCTCTTAATGTGCCTGTAAAATATCACATTTATAGCATATACAGAACATGCTACTGCAAAACTGACATTTCTAAAGAAAAAAATCCCATTTAAAATGACTCGCGGGTTACATTTGCTGGCACCCGGCTATTAAAAAATAAAGTAAAAAACAGTGTGGAATCCCCCTCCCCCCAGTCCATACCAGGCCCTTACCTGAGCATGCAGCTCAGCAAGTCAGGATAGGGGGGGACGAGTGAGCGCCCACCCTTGAACCATACTAGGCTACATGCCCTCAACATGGGGGATGGGTGCTTTTTTGCAGGGGGGCTGTGTGCCCCCCACCCCAAAACACCTTGTCCCTATGTTGATGGAGGCAAGGGTCTCTTCCTGACAACCCTGGGTTGTGGTTGTCGGGGTCTGCGGGTGGGGGGCTTATCGGAATCTGGGGGCTCCCTTTAACAAGGGGCTCCCCAGATTCTGCCTCCCCTATGTGAATGGGCATCTGGAGGGGGCCGTGACGTAACCGGGTGGCCCCGCCCTTGCCTATATAAGAGCTGTCAAAGCGAAGAGAGTGCATACGGCAGGTAGCCTCGCAAATGTAACCGCAAGTCATTTAAGCATCTTTAAGCATCATTAACCGCTTGCCAACCAGCCACTGCAGTTTTAATTGCGGCAGGTTGGCACAGTTACGTGAATCACCGTCATGGTACGTCGGCCGCAATAAGAGCTATAGGGGGCGCACGTGCACCCACGGCGCCACACCGGAGCCTATGAGCATGGCCGATGGTCGCGATGTCCACCAGCTACCTGCGATCATTCCTCAGAGAGACAGAATGGGGATCTGTCAATATAAACAGACAGATCTCCGTTCTGTCAGGGGAGTAGAGAGAGATCTGCTGTTCCATGTAATCCAGAACAGCGATTTCTCTCTACTCCCTGTCAGTCCACTCCCCCCCACAGTTAGAAACACCTCCCTAGGGAACACTTAACCTCTTGATCGCCCCCTAGTGTTAACCCCTTCCCTGCCAGTGACATTTATACAGTAATCAGTGGCTATTTTTAGCTCTAAACGCTGTATAAATGTCATTGGTCCCAAAAAAGTGTCAAATGTGTCCGATCTGTCCGCCGCAATATTGCAGTCCCGCTAAAAATCACAGATCGCCGCCATTACTAGTAAAAAAAATAAATAATAAAAATGGCATAAATCTATCCCCTATTTTGTAGATGCTATAACTTTTGCGCAAACCAATAAATATACGCGTATTGCAATTTTTTTTTTTTTACAAAAAATATGTAGAAGAATACATATTGGCCTAAACTGATGAAGAAATTTGTTTTGTTTTTTTTTTGGATATTTATTATAGCAAAAAATAAAAAATATTGTTTTTTTTTTTCAAAATTGTTTATAGCACAAAAAATAAAAACTGCAGAGGTGATCAAATACTACCAAAAGAAAGCTCTATTTTCTGGGGGAAAAAAAGGACATAAATTTTGTTTGGGTACAACATCACATGGCCGCGCAATTGTCAGTTAAAGCAACGCAGTGCCGTATCGCAAAAAATGCTCTGGTCATTAAGGGGGTAAATCCTTCCGGGGCTGAAGTGGTTAAAATCACTCCTCCTGAAAAAACATTTTTTTTTTTTTTATTAATACATGTCCCCCAGGGCAGTACCCAGACCCCCACCTTTTATGGCCAATTACTTGCATATAAGCCTTCAAAATGGGCACTTTTGATTTTTCCTGTTGAGCTCCCATAGACTTCAATGGGGTTCGCTGTTCGGAGTTCTGCTGCGAACTGAACTGGGGGCACGTTATATATATATATATATTAATAATAGCATGCAATTCCAAGCTGCGGTTTCCAAAGCGAGCAAAGTCCTTTCTTGTATTAAGAGAGGTATAGACTCCAGAGACAGAGATAGTCTTTTGCCACTGTACAAATCATTAGCAAGACCTCATCTGGAATTTGCAGTTCAGTTTTGGGCACCAGTTCTCAAAAAGGATATCGGGGAACTGGAGAAAGTGCAGAGAAGGGCAACCAAACTGATAAGAGGCATGGAGGAGCTCAGCTATGAGGAGAGATTAGGAACTGATTTTTTTCTCTCTTGGGGGGGATATGTTCAACATGTATAAATACATAAGGGGTCCATATAGTGAACTTGGTGTTGAGTTATTCACTTTAAGATCATCTCAGAGAACAAGGGGGCACTCTTTACCACTATAGGAAAATAGATTTCATCTCCAAATACGAAAAGGTTTCTTCACAGTTAGAACTGTGAAAATGTGGAATAGACTCCCTCCAGAGGTGGTTCTGTCCAGCTCAGTTGATTGCTTTAAGAAAGGCCTGAATTCTTTCCTTAATGCACATAATATAACTGGGTACTAACATTTATAGGTAAAGTTGATTCAGGGAAAATCCGATTGCCTCTCGGGGAATCAGGAAGGATTTTTTCCCTTTCTGTAGCATCATGCTTTGCTGGGGTTTTTCTCCTTCCTCTGGATCAACTGTGGGTATAGAATTGTGTATATGGGATTGTATGTTTTTTTTTCTTATTATTATTAGTTGAACTAGATGGGCTTGTGTCTTTTTTCAACCTGACCTGTAACAAAAAATATGTTCCCCAGCCATGCCCTCAGAACATAATGTCACATATTTTAACCACAGCTAGAACTATATTAAAAACACAACCCTATTTTGAGTATCCATCTGGCCCTCATACCCATCACAATAGTTTTAATTCTTGGTATCCATGATGGTCACATTAGTATGCATACTGTATGTATTTTTTGCATGGCCAATGTTTTAGAAACTCAAGTTCATTTAATATCTAAGTTCATTATTGCACCCCGCTAGTACCCCTGCTTGTAACCAGGGTAGCTGCCCAAAAACACAATGCCATGATCCTCTGCTCCATGACCTCTTGCTTAGTGTGACAGATGTCCACTACCAGAGCTCATTCATACCTCAGGCATCCCTCCTGTATCAGGCTTCCTCCTGGAAATTGTGCATTCAGTAGCTTAGTTTTCAATCCATCTATTATAGCAAAGACAAATTGCTTGGTAGGCTATCAGCTGAATTGATTGTAATGCAAGAATAGATTTCTTTTTCATGCAGTGTCCTTCATATTCATCTATCGATTCATAGAAGTATGGCTAGATGATTTCAAGTGGGATGCTTTAAAGAGACTCTGTCACTTTGTTCACTCAAAGCAAAGTGACAGGTCTTCTTGTGAGAAAATAAATTCAGCCATTATATACTTTCCCCAAGCTCCCCCACTGTTTAGGAGCACTGTGTCCTAACCTTGTGTAAGCTCTGTATCAGATGGAGTCAGAGCTTATACATAGCGATAACCTCTTCAACTTCAGGTCAAGGAGCAGTGTTTGGGCCCTGT
>BLSH010399185.1:226952-238183 GCA_018402905.1 Glandirana rugosa
TCTAGGGGTAAGACAGAGAGACTCCTTACTAGCGCCCATCGACCACCTGTAGCGCTGGTAGCCGATACGAGTATCCGAGGCCACACCGCGGCTACTCGTGCACACGGGGGATATCGAGAATTACGCCGGCTGCATGGTACTGCCACTAAGTGCATCGACACGGTTGGACGGCGTCAATTTTGACGTCGCCGATCAACCGTTCGCCAATTACTACGAATTGGTGAACGGCTGGCGGCTAGCCTCTAACTGCCGCCGTTTCACCGAGACATTGCGTTTGGCGGCAGTATGCTGCCGCCGGCGCTTGAGCGCGGCACTCGCGCGCGCGCGCTCACGGCGCGAGTTCGCGGCCGCCGTCGTATGACGGCGGTTTGCGTTACAGAGCCACTTTGCCGCCGTCAATCTCCGATCGGCGGTCGGCAAGTGGTTAAGCATCATTAACCGCTTGCCAACTAGCCGCTGCAGTTTTAACTGCGGCAGGTTGGCACAGCTACGTGAATCACCGTCATGGTACGTCGGCCGCATTAAGAGCTATAGGGGGCACACGTGCTCATCGGCGCCACACCGGAGCCTATGAGCATAGCCGATGGTCGCGATGTCCACCAGCTACCCGCGATCATTCCTCAGAGAGACAGAATGGGGATCTGTCAATATAAAAAGACAGATCTCCGTTCTGTCAGGGGAGTAGAGAGAGATCTGCTGTTCCATGTAATCCAGAACAGCGATCTCTCTCTACTCCTTGTCAGTCCACTCCCCGCCACAGTTAGAAACACCTCCCTAGGGAACTCTTAACCTCTTGATCGCCCCCTAGTGTTAACCCCTTCCCTGCCAGTGACATTTATACAGCAATCAGTGGCTATTTTTAGCTCCAAACACTGCACAAATGTCAATGGTCCCAAAAAAGTGTCAAATGTGTCCGATCTGTCCGCCACAATACTGCAGTCATGCTAAAAATCACAGATCGCCGCCATTACATAAAAAAATAAATAATAAAAATGCCATAAATCTATTCCCTATTTTGTAGATGCTATAACTTCTGCGCAAACCAATAAATATACGCGTATTGCAATTTTTTTTTTTACCAAAAATATGTAGAAGAATACATATTGGCCTAAACTGATGAAGAAATTTGTTTTTGTTTTTTTTTGGATATTTATTATAGCAAAAAATAAAAAATATTGTTTGTTTTTTTTAAATTGTCGCTCTTTTTGTTTATAGCACAAAAAATAAAAACTGCAGAGGTGATCAAATACTACCAAAAGAAAGCTCTATTTTCTGGGGGAAAAAAGGACATAAATTTTGTTTGGGTACAACATCACATGGCCGCGCAATTGTCAGTTAAAGCAACGCAGTGCCGTATCGCAAAAAATGCTCTGGTCATTAAGGGGGTAAATCCTTCCGGGGCTGAAGTGGTTAAAATCACTCTTCCTGAAAAAACATTTTTTTTTTTTTTATTAATACATGTCCCCCAGGGCAGTACCCAGACCCCCACCTTTTATGGCCAATTACTTGCATATAAGCCTTCAAAAGGGGCACTTTTGATTTTTCCTGTTCAGCTCCCATAGACTTCAATGGGGTTCGCTGTTCGGAGTTCTGCTGCGAACTGAACAGGGGGGACGTTCGGCCCATCCCTATATCTGGGAGTTTTGGTAGAACATAAGCATAATAATAGCATGCAATTCCAAGCTGCGGTTTCCAAAGCGAGCAAAGTCCTTTCTTGTGAGGTATAGACTCCAGAGACAGAGATACCCTTTTTCCACTGTACAAATCATTAGCAAGACCTCTTCTGGAATTTGCAGTTCAGTTTTGGGCACCAGTTCTCAAAAAGGATATTGGGGAACTGGAGAAAGTGCAGAGAAGGGCAACCAAACTGATAAGAGGCATGGAGGAGCTCAGCTATGAGGAGAGATTAGAGGAACTGATTTTTTTCTCTCTTGGGGGGGATATGTTCAACATCTATAAATACATAAGGGGTCCATATAGTGAACTTGGTGTTGAATTATTCACTTTAAGATCATCTCAGAGAACAAGGGGGCACTCTTTACCACTATAGGAAAATAGATTTCATCTCCAAATACGAAAAGGTTTCTTCACAGTTAGAGCTGTGAAAATGTGGAATAGACTCCCTCTAGAGGTGGTCCTGTCCAGCTCAGTTGATTGCTTTAAGAAAGGCCTGGATTCTTTCCTTAATGTACATAATATAACTGGGTGCTAACATTTATAGGTAAAGTTGATTCAGGGAAAATCCGATTGCCTCTCGGGGGATCAGGAAGGATTTTTTCCCTTTCTGTAGCATCATGCTTTGCTGGGGTTTTTCTCCTTCCTCTGGATCAACTGTGGGTATAGGATTGTGTATATGGGATTGTATGATTTTTTTTATTATTATTGGTTGAACTAGATGGGCTTGTGTCTTTTTTCAACCTGACCTGTAACACAAAAGTAACAAAAAATATGTTCCCCAGCCTTGCCCTCAGAACATAATGTCACATATTTTAACCACAGCTAGAACTATATTAAAAACGCAACCCTATTTTGAGTATCCATCTGGCCCTCATACCCATCACAATAGTTTTAATTCTTGGTATCCATGATGGTCACATTAGTATGCATACTGTATGTATTTTTTCCATGGCCAATGTTTTAGAAACTCAATTTCATTTAATATCTAAGTTCATTATTGCACCCCGCTAGTACCCCTGCTTGTAACCAGGGTAGGTGCCCAAACACACAATGCCATGATCCTCTGCTCCAAGACCTCTTGCTTAGTGGTGGAGTCCCTACTGTGTGACAGATGTCCACTACCAGAGCTCATTTATACCTCAGGCATCCCTCCTGTATCAGGCTTCCTCCTGGAAATTGTGCATTCAGTAGCTTAGTTTTCAATCCATCTATTATAGCAAAGACAAATTGCTTGGTAGGCTATCAGCTGAATTGATTGTAATGCAAGAATAGATTTCTTTTTCATGCAGTGTCCTTCATATTCATCTATCGATTCATAGAAGTATGGCTAGATGATTTCAAGTGGGATGCTTTAAAGAGACTCTGTCACTTTGTTCACTCAAAGCAAAGTGACAGGTCTTCTTGTGAGAAAATAAATTCAGCCATTATATACTTTCCCCAAGCTCCCCCACTGTTTAGGAGCACTGTGTCCTAACCTTGTGTAAGCTCTGTATCAGATGGAGTCAGAGCTTATACATAGCGATAACCTCTTCAACTTCAGGTCAAGGAGCAGTGTTTGGGCCCTGTGAAGATGGGATCACGTGTTCTTCCTTATCTAGGATCGAATCACTGGAGGAGCACAAGTTATTATCAGCAAGTGGGAAGGGGAGGGAACGTGTAATTTTGAATGGCAAAGTCAAACACTCTCTTTAGTTTGTTCCCATAGATAATGGATTTGGCCAGAAGATGGGTGAGGTTTATTATGATGCATTCAGCCACTTGCCACATACGATAAAATGGGGGGGCAATGAAGGAAGAGGTAATTTTTGAACTGAAAAATGTTACTACTACTTAATGAATATGAGTGAATTACTAATTCAGCTGCCAGCACAGTACAACAGATATGTTGTGCGATATATGCAGGGGAGGGCTGGCAGCCTTAGGCCTGGGGGCAAGTCCAGTCAAGTGGCCCAATGAACCACCAAATCAGCTCACTATCCATGCCCACCTGGTTTTAGAATGGATATTGATGTTATGAAGCAAGACAAATATGATACAATGTGGTAACATAATTTAATGTTTATAGCAACAATGGAGGTTTAACAAAAATAATGCCTCAATGCAGCCTCATCGGTGCCCACCAATGCAGCCTCACCAGTACCTATCAAATGCAACCCGATCAATGCCCATCAATGCAGGCTTGCTAGTGCCCATCAGCACAGCCAGCCCTGGGTGTCCTCCCCCCCCTTTGCCTGCAGTTAGTTGCTGGCTGCGCCCCTGGCCCCCGCTTGCTTCCTCCACAAGAAGAAAAAAGTGTGAATGGGCAGTAGCTGTCGGCCATTTTGAATGTAAGTTAGGGTGGCCTGGGGGGCAATTACCACCCTACCCCCTGGCCCAGCCCTCCCCTGGATATATGCCATGTATAACATACATTAGTGGGGTCACTTTGACGATAGTGATAGGAAAATCCAAAAAAACAGAATAGACGTTTTAACATTTTATAACGTTTTTGCTTGGGAAAATTAATTCTTTTCAAAATTGAAAGTTAAAAGCAAACAAAAATTTGAATTACTTTCAAATGATCTTTGTCAAATCCCTGTAGACATTATTGAATATAATATACTGCGATTTTTTTGTACCAGTGTCACTAAACAATACCAAATATTCCATGTACATCCATTATGTATTGACCCTGTAATCTATTTTTCATAAAAATCATTTCTGAAATTATGTTTTTTTTATGGCCTCCTTAAGCTCCCAGACGTCTCCTTTTCCTCTTTACTTCTGTTTTTGTGGAAGCAGAGTATATTAGTTGTGGTCATATGTGCTGTTCTATGCACTCTACAGATCCCATAGTCCATAGTTGGTAGTCTCTAGTCCAACTGGAGGGAGAGCAAAAGAGGGTGGCTACCTTCCTACATACAGCGGGACCACGGAGAATGAATGCAACCACCCTCTAGAAGGAATTCAGATCATAGCAGCCAAAAAAGAAGGAATTTGGAAATTTGGAAGAAGCTGAGAGTAATAGAAGTACTTATTTTGAGTTAAGAATACATTCTTGAATAGATTTTTGAAACCAAATTTTAGTGTCACTTTCAGAGTAGATTTCAGAAATTTCCTTATTTTACCTTCAGTAGCCATAAAGCCCTCCTCTGTTTGCCTCCCTCTGATTTAGATTCACTTTCCTGGCTTTAAGGTAAGCCACACCTACCTGCAAACTAATCTCATCTATATATATATATATGAAATTGTGCCACTTATAAAGTGCTAAGTGTTGTGGGTGTTGCTGAAGTTCCTAAAACACCCAAAGTGAAAACGTTGGTACCTCTATAACACAGGATAAGTATATGTATGAGATGTGTTCTCCTTTGAAATTTAAAAATAGATAAATATGTATGCTGCACTCTTATAATTGATTAAATGTTTTGAGTAAGCAAATGTGTATCCAAATCTAGTTAAAAAACATGTGTGTGCTAACCACTTCAATACCAGGCACTTAGAACACTTCCCGCCCAGACCAATTTTCAGCTTTCAGTGCTGTTTCTTTGAATGAAAATTGCGTGGTCGTGCGACGTTGTGCCCAAACAAAATTTTTATCATTTTGTTCCCACAAATAGAGCTTTCTTTTGGTGGTATTTGATCACCCCTGCAGTTTTTATATTTTGCGCTACAAATAAAAAAAGACCGCAAATTTTGAAAAAAAAAAGTTTTTCTTTGTTTCTATCACAAAACTTTGTATAAGTACATTTTCTCCTTCACTGAAGGGCACTGATGTGGCTACACTGATGGGCACTGATGAGGCTAGACTGACTGGCACTGATGAGGCAGTAGAGATTGGCACTGATGAGGTGGCACTGATAAGGTTGTACTGATGATGGGGCACAAATATGCAGCACTGATGGGCACTGATAGGTGGCACTGATAAGCAACACTGATGGGCACTGATAGGTGGCATTGATATGCGTTACTGATGGGCACTCATAGGCAGCACTGATAGGTGGCACTGGGCACTGATGGGCACCGATAGGTGGCACTGCTGGGCACTGATAGGTGGCACTGTTAGGTGACAATGGTGGACATTGATAGGTGGCACAGGTGGGCACGGATAGGTGGCACAGGTGGGCACTGGTGGGCACTGATACATGGCACTGGTGCATATAGCACTGTTAGGGATGGCACTGGCAGGCATCGTATATAGGCACAGTGCCATCCCTACAGTGCACTGTATTGGCCTTACCTGGTGGTCTAGTGGGGGCTCCCTGGTGGTCCCTGAGCAGCCTCCTGATTTTCTCCCTGGTGATCCTGGGCGGCATCCTTATGCTGTCCCTGGGGGGGCTCCCTGGTGGTCTTGGTCGGCTCCCTGGTGGTCCAGTGGGGTGATCCTGAGGGGGGCTGCACTGATAAACATTCAGCGCAGCCCCCTCGTCAGGCGAGCAGACCTGAGCAGAGGAAAAGCCAATAAATGGCTCTTCCTATTTACACTGTGATCACGGCTGATCACATGGTGAAAGGCTTCCGATGGAAGCCTTTTACCTCGGTCATTAATGCGGTGGGTCAGACTGACCCACGACACCACCGATCGTCGCGATGTGCGCCACGCGGGCACACGATCGCGGATTATCCTGAGGACATCAATAGACGTCCAGTCAGGAAAATGAACCCCCGCCCGGCTGTCATTTGTCTATAGACTGGTCTGACACTACCACCAATCCCCAAATACTGTGTAGCAAAAAGAATAACCCCTATTGGTGGGACTTTGAGGGTGGTGGAGCAGAAAAATAGTCAATACCACATATTCCTATATAGGTTTTTTCATTTATTGCATATGAATACAGATAAAAAGTGACATTGGTTAAAACCATGAAAATATTTCGGCCAGTAGGCCCACACCGGTTGGAGTATGTGTTCTGTACACAATTCCCCAGTCCTAGGCAAAAGGAGAAGAGTCCGACACGTTTCAGGTTCAAGCCTTTCGTCAGGGGCTTATTGCAGAATGTATTTGCGTACCTATATGCACTTTATCTACTTATTGGTGACACTTGAGAGGTCTTCCCAATCAAATTCTGCAACAAGAGATAATCTCAAAAATGAACAGGAGTCAATATGTTGCTTCAAGGTCAGAATCGCAAGCGTGGTTCGGGTTCCAGCCTTAGTATGTGTGCTGATACCCTTGCCATATACTTAGGGTCACATATTCAAAGCAAGCGTCCCAGCATTCGTGTAGGTGTAGCAAGGGCGAGGAAGGGAAGAGGGGGGCACCAATATTTCCTCATTTCTTTTTTCTTCGTATTGAAGCATTTTGCTTAGAGTTATGCGTTGCAATATTTCAACACCTCAGTCCACATGGACAAACAATGTCTGTGTGTATTCCCAAACATACGATGGGATCTGCCCTTGTGTGCTGATTGGGAGATGCCTCCGTCTCAATCGCCTCCTATCCCTACACGTGGTGATGCTGGTCAGGTCATGACGCTTCAATTCAAAGTCACAGAGCCGGAGTCGCAGCCCCGGAAGGAAGAGGGGCTGAAGATGGACGCTGCCTGCACAGGGGACATCGCTAGATGTCGCTGACTTAGTTTGCAGGTAAGTGGCACATAGTGGGCTACTATGCGATGCATAGAAGCCCATTATGCATCTACTTTGCAGGGGAATATAGAGGAAGTAAACCCCATCTGGGTTTACTTCCTCTTTAAGGAGGCTTCAAGAACTATATCACCCCTTGATGTGGGATCTGTACCGGAATATTTCCTAATCTTTCCTCCTTCCCCTATGAACTTATATGGATTTATTAACTGTTTGATGTGAATATATTAGTTATGATTTTTTAACCTGTTTTGTAAAGCACACGCATGTTTTTTTAACTAGATTTGGATACACATTTGCTTACTCCATACATTTCATCAATTATTAGAGAACAGCATACATATTTATCTATTTTTCTGTTTTAAAGGAGAACACATCTCATACATATACATATCCTGTGTTATAGCGGTACCAACGTTTTCACTTGGGGTGTTTTATGAACTTCAGCAACACCTATAGTACTTAGCACTTTATATGTGGCACAATTCTATATATATATATATGTTTCTTTGTGCACTGCACTTTGTTTTTGATTACACACAGCTTTATATGCACTTTATATTATTTCAACATTGTTTGCACATACCAGGCAGCACCATCCTTACCTTTTTTCCAAACGTACATTCTAGGCACTTCTTTTGAGGTGCCACGGGAAGGGCAGCAGCCTATTATACAATATACCCATCTCCTCAAGCGAGGGGACTCTATCCTTTTAGTTTAATCTCCTCTCACATTCTCCTTATGGACTCCTGAGGCATTCTTATTTAACAGGTGGGCGTAACCCAGAAAGAGTTACCCACCCCCAAAGAACAAATTAAATTATCTCAGTGAGCTGCATAGAGGTTTTCTTACTGGCTAATTAAAAAGTCATAGCAGACACCTTTTGATATCTTTTGTCAGCGATGTTGAACTCTACTTTTTTTTATGATTAAATGGACTCCTGGTAGGTGTATGCTATAATATGCTAGTATGTGCTTAATATTGGTACATTATGGCAGACTTACCTGTCAAATGAGGTCCTCCAGTGTTGTCAATGCTCCAGCTTGTTCCAAGAGTTTCCATCTTTGCAGTTTTCCTTCCCGGTTTGCTCTCTGGCCGCTTGATGGTGGTGTCATAACTCTGGTGCATGTACATGGGACTTTCTAGTCACAATGAGAATGCCATAAATTTGGTCTGAGCTGCACACGCATCACTGCCGAAGGGCTGGGAGAGGCATTTATGACACAACATACCAGTAGGGTCTCTTCTTTTATAAAAACCCTACCTGTTAGTGGATTTTCACATTTTGACTTTAATACCACTTTAAGTAAGCCATTTCGTTTTAAATGTGTCAAAAAGTTGACCAGTTCACATTAATAAAAGTTACATTTTAATTGCCATGGCTTAATATCCGTAAATTAATCCCAGGATCCTCATCTCCTTGCTCCTGTAATTGGTTTTCTTTCTGTCTTTTAGAACCAAGCTTATAGGCTATAGCCAGAGGTGCGATTGCTTGTCTGTATGAGTCATGCCTTTAAATATTAATTAGGGTATTAGCGCAGTTAAACTTTCTAACAAACCAAGTTCCCTAAAGTTAGCTGAGTTATTAATTTAGTATGTTACAATCCGGGCCTGTAACTGAGCATCTGTTTATACAGAACCCCTCTCACTTGTCACTCATTTTGAAATATTTCAGTAATTGTGCTGCCAACACTTATGTACAAAATCAAAACAGATAGGAACTTGCAAAAGATGTTTCACAGAATCTTTGCAAAATATATACTCTGACCAATCTTATTTGGATTCAAGGAAACCTGTACTGGCAGAATACAGGGCCTGTCCCTAATTACCTCATTTTTAAGATAAAGGAAAGTTATAATTAAGGTGTCACTAAAGCCACATCATAAAAAAAACATCAATAAATGCTGTATTACATGCTGTTTATACTCACTCACAGAGGCGGGCCGTGCATTGTGGGAACACAGGCGCCGCTGCCCTCCCTATCCATGCTACCGTCCCATTTCAGTATGCCGGGCACATGAATTACTATGGCGGGGGGTGTGTATTTTAAAGCACCTGATTAGAGCCAGAGGCTCTAATATGCTTCACAATAGGGTGGGCTCTCACACCCACCCCAATTGTGTGACCATAGGGTATGCATTTTCGCTATATTCACACTACAGTTTCTCCCCGCCAATCAGGAGGCAAGTCATGAGACATGTTTCCCGATTGGCCAAAGCACCAGGTGATCCTATTGGATGCCTAGTGCTTTGGAAGAGGAGACATGCTGGAGCCGGACCTGCTGCTGCCTGGAGGACACGGGAGGAGAGGAGGACACAGCAGGAGAGGAGGAAGCAACAGGACAGGAGAGGAGGACACAGCAGGAGAGCAGCCAGCCGCATAGTAAGTGCTGGACCTCACACGGGGGGAATGCTGGCTCACAGTGCTGTGAGCCCCACGGCCGCCCCTGGTGCGGGGGTGCATCAGTGCTGTGGCGCCCGGAGGGGGTAGTGCTGGTGAGCATTTCCTCCCTATCACATCTAAGCAGGCCATGTGACTATAAAATAATACTATATTATTGGTTGAACTAGATGGACTTTTTTTCAACCAGACTAACTATGTAACTATGTAACATGTGGGTGTATACACATTGGTAAATGACAGCCCGCTCCCGGCCTCCTCCTCCATGCTCCTAACCAGCTAAACACAATGGGGGAGGGATATTAATGTAGATTGATGGAGGTTTTACCTTTCTCTTATTCTAAGACAAAGGCTGGAGAGGCATGACACATGACTGACAGAAATCTGCCCACACCATGTTATTGGCAAAAAACAATAAAGATTTGATTTCAAATATATATTCATTTGACAATTTTAAACGATTTATTGATATTAATTATGTATTTTTACTCTGTATTCCAAAGGCTGTTTTTTATTTTGAACATGTTACCAGCAGCAGAGGACTAGAAGCTCCTCCTGCTTATGATGTTCCCTGCAGACAGGCTGGGAAAGATCTGGGTCATGTGACAGCTGTATATCAATTAGGAAAAAGGTACTTCGATTTTTTTTTAATTAAAATAATTGCAATGCCACCTTCATGTTATATATACAGTAGATGTACGCCACAGATGGCTTTTCATGATTGTAATTGAATATTCTTCAATAAAGCTTTGGAAAAAAAAAAAAAAAAAATAATTGCAATGCCATCATCCACATACAGAAATAGAAGAAACCAAGGCTTTTTTCAACAGGAATGTGGGGAGCGCAGTTCTTCAACCTCCAGTACTGACTGTATGTAATGGCAAAGGGTGTTGGGGGTATGCTGCAGGGTCAATTAATGCTGGCTGCTGGGGGATTTATTCAAGCTGGAAAGGATCTACTTTTGCAGGGGAGTATATGGTTGGTGACGAGGTCTATTGTTGCTGGCGGGGGACCTACTGTTGCTGGGGATGGGTCTTATATTGCTGGGGGGTCAGTTGTTGCTGGGATAGATCTACTGTTGAGGGAGGGATCTATTGTTGCTGGCTGATGGACAGTCTATAGATGCTGGCTGTGGGGAAATCTGTTATTGCTGCCAGGAGTCCATTGTTGCTAGGGGGGAAAGTTTGTTGTGCGTGGTCTATTATTGTTAGGGGGATCTGTTCTGTTACATGATTTCCATGTAACATAAATATGCAGCTATAGTAATGTTTTTATAGTTGGTTATTATAATGCCATCTTGTGGTTCTTTTGGATATTACACCTTTCTATTGTATTTTCTAAGTGTGTACCTCCCATCCTCTGTGAGCTATTTCCTCTTCCTAGTTCACTCTACTCTGTAACTTCCTGTTCTGGGTGCACTCTGCTATTCTAGTTCCTCTTCCTGTGTCCTCTCTCTCATGAGGTAAAGAATATGGCCACATGCAAGAAGGCCTCACTCAATCTACTCGCATCCTAGGACACATTACTATGTTTTGACCTGCAGTTACCATCTTTCGACCATCTGTCACATTTGTTGTATGCTGTACCCTGTC
>BLSH010399185.1:252827-267139 GCA_018402905.1 Glandirana rugosa
CAACGACAGAAGTCGAGTTAGAAACAAGGTTATAAAATTTCACGTTGAAATCAGTCTTTTAATTCAGGTCAATTTAGCGGAGTATGACCGGAGAAAACATCCAAATCAATACATTTCGTAATGTTTATACACGGATACGACAAGTTTTAGGTTATGTGACTCCAACTAAATGATTTTGACCTCTCACGTTTTAGACCACGTCGAGACGTATCTTTAGTTAGTCGAAGGTCCAAAAAAAAACAGTTTCGAAATAACTTGTTCGATTTCAATCTTCGATTTTGGCACAGTGCCGAAAAACAGAGAACAACTGACATGTGCAGAGCAGAATGAGACAGTGGGGTTGATTTACTAAAACTGGAGAGTGCAAAATCTAGTGCAGCTGCGCATGGTAGCCAATCAGCTTCTAACTTTAGCTTGTTCAATAAAGCTTTGACAAAAAAAAACCTGGAAGCTGATTGATTTCTATGCAGAGCTGCACCAGATTTTGCACTCTCCAGTTTTAGTAAATCAACCTCAGTGTATTGGATTTTGAACAGCATAGGCACATATTTGTAATGCTTTACATAACTAAACCTACAAAAGAGGCCAGTATGAGGCGATTTAACTGGACTTAATTTTCTGACTAAAGTTGCACTTTAAAATATTGGAACAAAGATTGAGCTGAAGACAGCAACATTCATTTCTTTTCAAGACATTAGCATGGCCTACCTCTCCACAATTCTGGCTTTATAATAATAATTATAAGCTTTATTTTATATAGAGCCTTTCAATGTGGCTTTTCAAAGTGCTTTACAAGGGGAACACAATAAATACACAGGATAACATAACATAAAGGGAAAAGGGACAATTAAATGATAGCTTGTCTAAAGAAAAACGTTTTTAGATTTGATTTGAATGAGTTTAGAGAAGAGGACTCTCTGATGTTCTTAGTAAGTGAATTCCAGAGTTTTTGAGCATAGCAGGAGAAGGCTCTGTCCCCCACTGAGTGTAGGAAAATAAGGGGGTTACGAGGGGGGGGGGGAGTAAGTTGATAAAATTTCAGAGAGATAATGGGGTGCCAAGACATGAAGAGCCTTATAGGTGAGCAAGAGGATCCTAAAGTCTATGCAAAACCTGACGGTAGCCAGTGCAAGGACTCCAGGATGGGGGTAATATGACCACTTGTACCAGACCTAGTCAGGATTTTGGCTGCAGAATTTGAACATATTTAAGTCAATTAATAGTGGATTTAAGTACACCAGCGAGTAGAGCATTGCAGTAGTCAAGTCAGGAGAACACAAATGTATGGATCGGCTTTTCAGCTACAGTGTATGATAGCATGGAATGCAACCGAGCAGTGTTTCTCAAGTGGAAAAAAGATGTTCTGACAACTTTTGTACATGTGGATCAAAGGTTAACCACTTAAGGACCCGAAGAATTTCCCCCTTAAAGCGGAGTTCCATCCTTTCCTTATGTTTATTAAAAGTCAGCAGCAACAAAAAGTGTAGCTGCTGACTTTTAATAAACAGACACTCATCTGTCTCCTGGTCCAATGATGGAACCGCACGGAGCCTCGCTCCTCTCCCCCTCCCATCCGCGGCGCCGGCATTGCTACTGTGGGCACCTGGCTGCAGCTTCACGGCCAGGCGCACACTGTGCATGCGCGATTGGCGCTGCGCTTTGTGATTGGTCCCGAAGTCTTCTAGGACCTGTTCTGTGTCCCAGAAGACTTCGGCAAGGAGAGAGAAGGAGGCCTTCCACTTCCGATCGCCTAAGGCAATCGGGCGGAAGTACCCCTAAGAATTGGCTATCCCCACCCCCCCCTCCCCAAAAGCTCAGTTTCAGCATCCGGACCTGGGGAGGAGGACTTAAAGCATAAGTTCCACTTTTGGGTGGAACTCTGCTTTAATGATCAGGCCATTTTTTGCGATACAGCACTGCATCGCTTTAACTGACAACTGCGCTGCCGTGCGACGTTGTACACAAACAATATTTATGTCCTTTTTTTCCCACAAATAGAGCTTTCTTTTGGTGGCATTTGATCACCTCTGTGGTTTTTATTTTTGTGCTATAAACAAAAAAAGTGTGGCAATTTTGAAAGAAAAAACAATATTTTTTACTTTTTGCTATAATACATATCCAAAAACAAGTGTAAAAAAACAAATTTCGTCCTCAGTTTAGGCTGATATGTATATTCCTACATATTTTTGGTAAAAAAAATTGCAATAAGCGTATATTGATTGGTTTGCGCAAAAGTTATTGCGTCTACAAAATAGGGAATAGATTTATTTATTTTTATTTTTTTACTAGTAATGGTGGCGATCAGCGATTTTTAGTGGGACTGCGACATTGCGGACAGATTGGACACTTGACACTTTTTTGGGACCAGTGACATTTATACAGTGATCAGAGCTATAAATAGCCACTGATTACTGTATAAATGTCACTGGCAGGGAAGGGGTTAACACTAGGGGGCTATCAAGGGGTTAAGTGTTCCCTAGGGAGGTATTTCTAACTGTGGGGGGAGTGTACTGACTGGGAGTAGAGATAGAATGCAGTTCCTGATCACTAGGAACAGCAGATCTCCCTCTACTTCCCTGTGAGAATGGGGATCTGCGTGTTTACATTGACAGATCCCCATTCTGGCGCTCTGTGGAATGATTGTGGGTGGCCACGGACATCAAGGTCACTGGCCACGTGCATCATTGGCTCTGGCGATGTGCCACGGGCACTCGCAGGCGCCCACAAACCCTGTTCCTGCGACCGATGTACAATGACAGCGCTTCACGGGAACGTGCTGACCTGCCGTAGTAAAATGATGGCGGCTGGTGGGAAAGTGGTTAAACTAGCATCAAATATCAAGCCTAGATTTTTCAATTCAGACTGAAGGTCAAGTACAGTGCCATCTATAGATAAAAATACAAAGTGCTGCGCTAAACAATCATTACATTAGGTAATTATACATGTATGCATATGTTAAAATCAATAAGAGAAAAATATAAAAGTCACGAAATCTTAGGGAAAATGAAAAGTTCATAACATGAATGTCCACTGAGGGCCACCAATAATGTGCCCATGAAGTATCAAACTTCATAGAAGTGCTTGAAGTGATGATCCATAAACAATGACAGCCCCAGAGTGACAACCTCACCACCATGAATAATGAGGGTACGCTTGCCAGCGGATGTGGACCCAGATACCTTATGGTAGTGAGTCACACAGGCAGGGGTAAGTAGACATCTCATAGGGAAGCCCAATCGCTCAGGTGTCTTGAATTGAGGGGATTTGTGAGATCCATCCATATGAGACACCTCAGTGTCAAGAGGTCCATACCCATCGCTGGCTCCAGTCATCTGCCTGCTCTGCCACCTGACAGTTTATGAATAACTAAGGGGTCACTCGATGATATAAGCGGATGACCTGACTTGTGACATCATCAACCCATCATGTACCAGTCGATGATGTCACAAGGGGTGGGGCCACTGATTTCATCACTTGGTGGTCCCACCCCTTAGCTAATTAACAACTGTCAGATGGCTGAGCTGGCAGACGATGGGAGCCAGCAATGGGTACAGAGAGTTTTTCTTTTCTGGTTGCTGTAGAGGCGTTGGCATTCATTGTGATTGACGCTGGATCTACACCAGGATCTACCCCATACACATTCACATGGGGGGCGGGATCTGGGGGCCTTCCATATTCCAATAAGCCCCCTGCCCACAGACTCCCACAACCACTGGCCAGGGTTGTAGGAAAGAGGCCCTTGTCTTTATCAACATGTTGATAACAAAGCCCTCCCCCCATGTTGAGGGCATGTAGCCTAGTACGGTTCAAGGGGGGTGCTCGCTCATCCCCCCCCTTTTCTGGCCTGCCAGGCAGCATATTAGGATAGGGGTCTGGAATGGATTTTGGACGGGATCCCCATGCATTTTTTTTTTACATTTCTTTTCTTAATTTTTCATTGCCGGCAATTCTTTTTTTTTTTACATTCTGCATGCATCTACAGTCTACATTCTGCTGTCAGCGGGTAACCCACCGACGGCTGATGAGCCATCAGTTGTTATGGACACGGCGGCTGGCCTCCCGGCCCACTCCTTAGCAACCAGCTATTGTTAAAGATGCCGGTGGTTGCTGGCTCCAAAGATTTGCATCTGAACAGTATCTGGGAATCGTGGCTAAACCACTGAACTGCTTTGGAAGTTTGCAGTGAAAATGGACTGGAAATTTGCACCGGACCAGTGTGAACCTAGCCTTATAGTGTCCACACTGCAAAGGGTTACATGCTTGCTGTGTGTAAGGAAGAGAAGAAGTGACCATAGCACTTACCTGTCTTCCTGGTTATATGGGGGTCCACTTGGGGTTGATTAAGTCAGTGGTGTCGCTAGGGGGGCGCGGGGGCTTCGGTCTGCACCCGGGTGACACCCGCCACAGGGGTGACACCATCCTGATGGTGATGAAAGCCATGGCTGCCTTCGGCTTCTTTTATTTAGCCAGTGTTCCCACAGCTGCACTTGGACTCTGTTTTCCTCCTCTGGGTCCTCCCCTCTCACTACTGTGCTGCTGAGCTGAGCCTATCACTTTGTTTCTTCCTCCCGGACGACACAGATGCTTCTGCACACTGTGTGTGTCCTCTCCAGCTGCGTGCTAACGGGCGGGGGTGTGACGGCTTGTGATGGGGGTGACCACCCGCGCCAGAGCCCGAGGTGAGCTGTTGCAATAGGTGGGGGGATTGGCATGGTGTCCGCCACCCAGTCACACCTGAGCCACCCAGAGCTGGTGTGATAAGAAGGAGGAGTGCTTGTGCCTGGTGCTGGTTGTTTCTGCTGCTGGGCACAGCTATATTACATATATATATATATATATATATATATATATATATACATCTGTGTTTAACAGCACTAACATAATGTAGTATACATGGGCATACATACTGTGAACAAATAATGCTCCCTCTGTGGCCCCCTGGTGGTAAATCATATTCCCTGGGTGGGGGGGGGGGGCATTCAGTTCATCCAGAGGGGTCCGGGAGACTGCAGGATAGAGAAACATTTTTTCCTTTTTGGCATAGGTAGACTTGCACAACAACCAGTGCCGCACTTGTCCTGGCTCACATTTCCTGCTGCTGGCGGAATGATATATTCAGCTTTCTCACTGCCTGCCTCCTTCAGCAAGTAAGTGCTGAGGACAGGACAGACTCGGCTGAGGGAATCAGTGGCAGATTCATAGCAGGCTGACAGCTATCAATAACATCAGTGCAGCAGGCAGAGGCAGGTGCCAAGACTGATGTGGGACGGCCAGAGGACTAAGGGAAGAGCAGGAGGACTAATCCCAGCGGCAGCATACATGCCAAGTATCCCAGGTACCATATTCATTACAATATACTCCCACCGCACTGACCTAACTATCCTGCACCTCCTTCTCTACAATCCTAAACCACTATCATTATTCATAGACCCAGCGTCACCTCTCACAAGTTCCCTTGGCTTTGCCTCCTGCACATACTGTATAGTCCCATTGGTCTGTCAGCCCTCCAATCTGCAGTGCCGGATTTTCCTTAACCCAGGCAAGCCACATCTCTGCTGAGTGCTGTCACTGGTTGCTAGGACCGCCAGCATCCTAGTAACCAATTACGTCATATGTGCCCGCCCTCTGCAGAGTGCCTCTCTTTTCAAATACTGTCTTCTGCTTGCTGACTACAGGGCCTTGTAGCAACACGCCTTGTTGTCAGCAGGTCACAGCATTTTGCTATCTTTCCTGCGGCCATCAGATCCCATCCAGCAAGCAAGCAAAACCACCATGTCAGTTCCAAAATCAAATCAAAATTATCGAGGGGGGGTGTGATGCCATGTTTCACCGCACCAGGTGACACCAACCCTATTAACACCACTAGATGAAGTGTAAGTTTTCATTTGCTACCTGCAGCATGCTTTTGCTCAAGTTTGCTGTATTTCAGTTTTTGTAAATCCATTGATTGTAACGTTTGTATTACTTTACCAATGCAGCCTAGGAAGGAAATATGATTTAATAAAGCTGCAATAAAAAGTCAAAGTAGGACAGAAAATTACATTCTACATCCAATCTTGATATATGAAAATGTCATTTTGGGGGGCTTAGTCATTCCACAGCATTTGCTCAAATGAAATTATGTAGAATCCACATGTCATTTATCATCATTATTGTCTGCCATACATTAATCTGCAAGGTGCATTAATAGACAGCCTGTTACTTTTTTGAGAAGCATTGCAATTAAAAGATTCCCACACACATACAGAGTCAAGTACTCAAACAGTCTCTGTGTAGCTATTAATGATCAGAACATTTTCCTGGCAAACCTTTCAGTTGTTTTGGGAATAGATGTCCCTCCTTGCCTTCTATACTGCCACATTTATCATTTTAGAAATCATTCTGCTGTGTAACCAATAGTGGAAATGTATTTTACACAACAAAACAAAGAAGGGTAATTTTAATCTTTGTTCATTTATAAATGCTTCAAAAATATTGATTTCAATCAGCCTGCTGTGCTAGCTGGGGTGAATACAACTTTGTCTACTTGGAACAGAGTTTATTCATAGACATTTTGTTGCTATTGCGGACAATTACATTTATTATGAAAGAGCAAAGTGCATATAACATAGCTCATCAGGTCAGGCCAACCAATCCGAATTGATCTTGGTTTAAGTTGGTTACAACAATTTGATACTTTGCACAGCTTTCTTGACTTGGTACCAATAGACTGACATAGTTACATAGTTAGCTAGGTTGAAAAAAGTCCATCTAGTTCAACCAGTAAAAAAAAAAAAAGAAAAAATATATATAACCATACAATCCCTTGAACACAATCCTTCATCCACAGTTGATCCAGAGGAAGGCAAAAACCCCAGCAAAGCTTGATCCAATTTGCTATAGAGGGGGACAAAATGCCTTCCTGATCCCCCCGAGAGCCAATCTGATTTTCCCTGGATCAACTTTACTTAAAAATGTTAGTACCCAGTTATATTATTTACATTAAGGAAAGAATCCAGGCCTTTTTAAAGCAATCTACCATGCTGGCCAGAACCACTTCTGGAGGGAGTATATTCCACATTTTCACAGCTCTTACTGTGAAGAAACCTTTCCGTATTTGGAGATTAAATATTTTTTCCTCTAGGTGTAAAGAGTGCCCCCTTGTCCTCTGTGATGACCTTAAAGTGAATAACTCAACACCAAGTTCACTATATGGACCACTTATGCATTTGTACATGTTGATCATATCCCCCCCTTAATCTCTTCTTCTCAAGAGAGAGTAAATTCAGTCCCTCTAATCTTTCCTCATAGCTGAGCTCCTCCATGCCTCTTGTTAGTTTGGTTGCCCTTCCCTGCACTTTCTCCAGTTCCCCTATATCCTTTTTGAGAACTAGTACCCAAAACTGAACTGCATATTCCAGATGAGGTCTTACTAATGATTTGTACACGGGCAAAATTATGTCTCTATCTCTGGTGACAACACCTCTCTTAATACAAGAAAGGATTTTGCTTGCTTTGGAAACCGCAGCTTGGCATTGCATGCCATTATTAAGCTTATGATCTACGAAAACTCCCAGATCCTTATCCACTATGGATTCCCCCAGTTGTACTCCCCCTAGTATGTACGATGCATGCATATTCTTAGCCCCCAAGTGCATAACTTTACATTTATCAATTTTAAACCTAATTTGCCACATCGCCGCCCAATTAAACAGTGCATTGAGGTCTGCTTGTAAGTTGGAGACATCCTGTAAGGAAGTTATTCCACTGCATAGCTTGGTGTCATCTGCAAACACTGAAATGGTACTTTTAATCCTAGACCCTACATTATTTATAAATATATTGAAAAGTAAGGGTCCCAACACTGAACCTTGGGGTACACCACTGATTACCTTAGACCATTCAGAATCAGAATCATTAACCACTACTCTCTGAATTCGGTCTTTTCTATCCATTTACAAACTGATCTTTCGAAGCCTGTAGACTTTACCTTACACATTAGCCGTGTGGGGAACGATGTCAAACACTTTAGCAAAATCCAAGTATACCACATCCACAGCCACCCCTCTGTCCAAGGTTTTACTTACCTCCTCATAAAAAGAAATCAGGTTTGTTTGACAACTTCTGTCTTTCATGAGTCCATGCTGTCTGTTGCTTAAAACATTTTTTTTCAACAAGAACTCATCTATGTGGTCTTTTATTAAACTCTCCAGTATCTTCCCAGCTATAGAAGTTAAATTAACAGGTCTATAGTTACTTGGTAAAGACTTTGATCCCCTTTTAAATATGGGCACCACATTGGCCCTATGCCAATCCAGTGGTACTATTCCAGTCATTAAGGAGTCCCTAAAAATTAGATACAATGGCTTTGAAATGACAGAGCTCAATTATTTTAGGATCCGTGGATGGATGCCATCTGGTCCAGGTGCTTTATCTACCATTATTCTGTCTAAATACATCTGGACCCTTTCACTTTTGAACCATCATGGATCTTCTGGGGCTGTGTTACTACCACCCCCATTATGGACATGAGCCCCCATGCTCCTTTGTATGCACAGAGCTGAAGAAAGTATTTAATAAGTTTGCCTTCTCCTTGTCCCCAGTCACCCACTCTAGATTATTTTGTAAAGGGTCTACATGCTCAGACCTGACCTTTTTACTATTAATATATTTGAAGAATTTTTGGGGGTTTGTCCTACTATCTTTTGCAATCTGTCGTTTGTTTTGAATTTTTGCGTCCTTGATTTCCTTTTTACATATTCTTTTTTTTTTTTTTACAAACGATCATTTTATTATCAGATGCAATTACAGTTTCACACGTACAAATATATAATTAGTCATATTATATATACAGGAGTTTTAGATACAAATACCAAGAGCAAAGATTCACATAGTCAAGTGTGAGGTAAAAGTGTTGTAGGGATTGAACGGACAAGTAATCAAGAAGTCCTAGATCCACTTTCAGTAGTAGTGCTCCAGAGGTTTTTGATTGAAGCCTTTCAAGTTGTGTGATAGGGTAAAGTGGATTTGTTTGGTTGTTTTGATGAGCTCCATTCTGGCGAGAACCTGGGACCACGGGAGGGTGGAAGACCACCAATTAAAGGCAATCATCCATTGGACACAGTGAGTGGATTAGTCTATTGCAGGATATTGAGCTGTTCGGAATAGTGGAATATAATAAGCAGATTTGTGGGGTAAGTGTGATGTTGCTGCCATCAATACTAGAGGTTATTTTAGAAGCTTGTTGCCAAATATGTTTCAGGTGATTACTCATTTTTACATATTCTGTTATATTCTTAGTAACATTTAAAAGATGATAGTGTTCCTTCATTTTTATATTTTTTAAATGCTCTTTTCTTATCATTTATAACTTTCTTAAAGCGGTTGTATCCCCTAGAAAAAAAAACACCTGCAAGGCAAAGGCATAACGAGCTAGTATTTACCGTATACTAGCTCATTATGAAATACTTACCTCAGAACGAAGGTCCTGCAGGTCCCTCTCTCCCAGTCTAAGTCCTGGAGAGCAGCACTCATCCTTGTAAAATTTGCCCTCTTAAAGTTAAGTGTTTTTATCTTACTCGTATGTGTTTGTTGCTTGCAGCTTACATTAAATTAAATCATGTTATGGTCACTGCTACCCAGATGTTATTTATATGAATATTGGTAATAAGCTCTGCATGGTTAGAGATTACCAGGTCCAGCAAAGTGTCATTCCTAGTTGGGGCCTCAATAAACTGGACCATAAAATTGTCTTGTAATAGGCATAAACCACATAAACCGGGCATAAATGTTACATATGGGAGGTAGGTGACTATAGACCTAAGCAGAAACTTGGATGGATAAGGCTGAATTAAAGTGCACTTATGCCAAGAGTGTGAACACTAAAGAAGATCTATTATCAGGATTTTTATTTTACAGTTCTGCCCTATGGAACAAAGTATATGTAGTACTTTGTCCAATGTTTCTAAGTGCATTTTAACCATACTTAAAGTAAATTCAGTCCGTATATAAAGTAAAGCATGCTTGTTATACTCACTGTGGAACCTAAGGGGTTAATCATCTACATTAACAGTGTATGAAGGCTGTTTGATCCTATCTTCTCTGATCCTCCCCTTTTTCCACTGTCCCCAATCCATCTGCTGATAGTACAGAGCCTTGGGGGCACTCTGCACATGCTCAGTTTGGGGTGTATTGCTAGAGAGTTTTTTTTTTGTTTGGGCCAAGCATTACTGTCCAGACAGAGGGTCAGGAATCATTCAGCCTCATAGGACAGTTAGAAGACAATAAAAACTCCTCCTACAAGCTTTAAACAGTGCTCAGCCGGACACTGATAGAAGTCACAAGACTGCTATATACTGCTGA
This sequence comes from Glandirana rugosa, assembly GCA_018402905.1. Lineage (NCBI taxonomy): Eukaryota > Metazoa > Chordata > Amphibia > Anura > Ranidae > Glandirana > Glandirana rugosa. The sequence continues at coordinate 263,169 of BLSH010399185.1, forward strand.
TGAGAAAAGCTATTTAGCAATTTATATGTGCTAAAATAATTGAATTTCCATGTTCTGTGTACTGTGGGAGATATAGTGCAGGGTTCTGGGTTTAGTATCACTTTAAGAGTACCAACCGGTCCCTCTCCCCTTCGGCTGCAGCCAATCCAACAACAGCATTAAAGGAGAAGATTGATTCATAGCTGCAGCTTGACACTTTCCTGAGACAAGCAGCGGCAAGAAGAATGACAAGGCAGACACATCAACCCTCGCTCTGCATTCCTCTTGTCATTGCTTGTCTCAGGAATTAAAGTTAAAGTGTTACTAAACCCTCAACAGTAAAATCAGTCTGTATATGCAGTAAAACATGCTTGTTATACTCACTGTGAGACCTAAGGGGTTAATCCTCTGCATTGTGTAAAAAGGCTGTTTGATCCTGTCTTCTCTGATCCTCCACTTCTTCCACTGACTCCAATATATTTACTTTCAGAGCCAGGGGACAGGCTGCACATGCTCAGTTTGGTGTGTATTGCCAGAGAATTTTTCTTGGGAGAGTGCATGTGATCAGCACAGGGCCGATCAGCACTGTCCAGACAGAGGGCCAGGGGTCCTGCATTCTTATAGGATAATCATGGGAGAAGGAAAACTCCTCCTACAAGCTTTAACCAGACACTCATAGAAGTCACAAGACTGCTCTAACTGCTGATAAAAAAGGTGTTTGGCAGTTTATATTTACTACAATTATTGAATTTCCATGTACTGTGGGAGACCAGATATAGTGAATGCAGGGTTCGGGGTTTAGTAACACTTTAGAGAATAACTCCTGCGCTTACCAAAACATCTAAATAAAAAAGAGAACAAGGAAAAATATTTTTTGTGCAAATGTGCTAAACTCCTCTGGATCTCACAATAGTAGCTGCAGACTCTGTCTTGTATTCCAACAACCTATGCACTACCTGTACTCAATGCAACCTCCGTGCTATCAATTGCATGATCAATAATTGCATATGTGAAACACCTCACATATACAATGCTTATATACAAGATAAGCTGATAATAATAAAAGTCCAGAGTGAGTGTAAATAATTCCACTAAAACAACATGATGATGTGTGACCAGTTCAATCTTCGTATGTCCTGCTCAGGCTCGATGAACGGGGGATGTATGAGTGGGTGCCCCCACATCTGCCGATAAGTGTGTAAGCAGGGGTTGATCCCCATGACTAAGCTCCAGGGAGTGGAGCAAAATGGGTTGGGGGCGTGGCCGGGTCGTAGTCCAGACTAAGGTTGCCACTCCACTCACCTTCCTAGGATCTTTCAGATGTGCGGTAACAGGGGTCACCCCTTTTCCCTCTGAACAACATGATGATGTGCCAGCTGATTCCTTCTCTATCATGTAGCCATGTGTTCTTCATATATGTTAACACCTTCTTCCCATCACCACTGTGCTCACAGAAGGCTCACCTCAAATACTGTAGTTGGCCTACATAATATGGCAGGTCTAAAAGGGAAATTATTGCTCCTACGGGTATCTCCCAACTGTCTCAGGAATTGTGGATAGTGCATAGTGAATACAGGGCAGGGCCGGCTCTACCATGGCTCCCAGTGGTTCCACTGGACCCAGGCAGCACTTTGAAAGGGGCAGCAAATTGAACCACGGCTGCCTCTACTTCTCTTCTATTTACCCAGCAAATTGACAACAAAGACTTTTTCCAGCAGTTTTGTGTGTCAGGATGACAACTGCCCCCTGGGCCGCTCTGTCTGCCCCTATACGGCCCTAGTACGCCCCTATACTGCCCTAGCCTGTCCATATACTACCCTAGCCTGTCTATATACTACCCTAGCCTGTCCCTATACTACCCTATTCTGTACATATACTACCCTAGCCTGTCTATATACTACCCTAGCCTGTCCATATACTACCCTAGCCTGCTCATATATTACTCCAGCCTGTCTATAGACTGCCCTAGCCCGCTCCTTGAAATTGAACATAATGGTATGTCATATCATTTTGCACATAGACAAGGTGCTGTTGCATGTAAATCTGACTTCCTGATACATTTAATTTCAGTTTTAATTATCATGATATAAAATAATGGATGTAGGGGCCTTTTGGTAGGTGTGATTTTTTTTTTTGAGGGGGGGGCAGCATTTCATTCTTGGACCCAGGCAGCACAATGTCTTGGGCCAGCCCTGTTACAGGGGGTCGCTTGCTCTACACGGGCACCATTCACAGAATGCCTTGTATATTTCCCAATTAATACAAGGAATTCTCTGATTGGAATGGGCAGAGATTGTTATATCACCACCCCGCTTCTCCACTTCGGCAAGGGATCTGGAAAATAGTGGCAATCACTATAGTAGCAGAGACTACTACAATGATTTTCAGCTTTCACACAGAACCTACAGGTCTAGTATATGCATATGTACATTAGTCCAAGTCGAACCAATGTCACTATGCTATAAAATCTATACCTGGAATTCAGCTTTCACAACTCCCAAGAGGCTTAGTAAATTGGTTAATAATTCAGCTTACTGTCATCCACCTGAAACTAAAATGATCATTGACAAGCCAAATTTATTTATTTATTTATTTTTTTTTTCTGTGCATCCCATCAGGGAGGATTCCTTTTCTTTTCTGTCCCCGGGAGTAATGGAAATGGCTCCAAAGTGAGAAGATTTCTATTTTTAAAGCCTAATTTCGTGTTTTCTTCCACTATAAATAGTTTGTTTGAGCCAAAGAAACAAATGTGTTTACTAATTGATGCAGCTACTTTTAGTGCTCTATAAACTGTATGTAGCATGAGCTACATACAGTATACAGCAATGTGTTCCAACAGCAGCACAGGGAATTCCTATCTGTTGCTGAAATAAAATCGAGTGCTGCTCAGCCATTCACAGGAAGGAAAGCTTCCCCGATTGGCCCAGATGGAGAGATGGATGGATGGCGTCACTATCTCCACCTCAGCCAATCAGAGGAAGCCTTGTATTTATTGATAAAATACAAGGCTTCTTGTAAATCACTGAGTAGCACTCAGCCCGACTTACATTTTTTCCGGCAGCAGACGGAAACAAACTATTTAGGCTCCATGCACACTGAAGCTGATAAACGACCCTTTATGGTAGTTTGGGCGTTTTTTTTAACGGCCCATAAACGCCCCTTTATGTTATCCTATGTGTTCATGCATGCATAGACGTTTATTGTCATTTAACAGCAGTGGCGTTTATGGGCTGTTATCTGAACGCCCTGAATTGGCGTTCAGGAGTCATTCTTCTGACCACAGCCTCAGGCTGGGTTCACACTTGTCCGACAAACGGACCGACATTGTGAGCACAAGTCACATTACGTCACAAAATCAATGTTTCCCTATGAGAGCCGTCTTAAGTGGTCCGACACAAGTCGGCCCGACTTTGAAAAAGGTTCCTGTACTACTTTGGTGCGACTTTGGTCCTACTTCAACCCATTAAATATCACTGAAGTAGGATCAAAGTCGGATCCTTGTTCTAACCATCAGACTTGTGACATCCGACTTGGTGATAACAGCAGCAGTAAAAGGAATTTATCTCACACTGGGATTGTTTTTTGATTGGTCAAAGGACAAGTCACTATCTCAAAGTCGGAGCAAAATCTTATCTTGTTCATTCAAGTCGGATGGAAGTAGGACCAAAGTAGGACAGAAGTAGGGCCGATGTTACGGCTGGGTTCACACTATCCGACAAAAAAACGGTCCTACTTTGATCCTACACTGCTGTGCGATTTCCGGTCCTACATAGGGTCAAAGTCGGACCGTTTGTCTGTGAACAGGGATCCGACTTTGATCCCGACAATGCCAGGCACTTTGTGCTCTGGGGATCTTGAAGGGGAACTCCACGCCAAATTTAAAAAAAAAAACTGGCATGGGGTACCCCTCCAGGAGCATACCAGGCCCTTTGGTCTGGTGCGGGTTTTAAGGGGAACCCCACGCCAAAAAAAACAGCGTGGGGTCCCCCCCA
>BLSH010399185.1:267880-280655 GCA_018402905.1 Glandirana rugosa
CGTCTCCTCTTCTTTTCTGGGGAGTCTTCTACTTTCTGGGGCGTTTTCTCGGCTTCTTTTCTTCTGTTTCCTCTCCCCTCTTCTGGCGGCCTCGACTAAATTGGTGAACGGTTGGCGGCTAGCCGTAGACTACCGCCGTTTCACCGAGCAAGGGCGTTTAGCGGCAGTATGCTGCCGCCGACGCCCTTGTTCAAATCACTCGCGCGCGCGCGACGGCCTCCGCGCGGGCGCGCGAGTGACACAGGTCCCCCCGGTCCCTCGCCCACGCCGCCGAAGCTAACGGCGGCCGATGGGCGCTACCCATCGCGGGTAGCCGGCGGCAATCGAAGCCGCCGCACCCGCTCCCTGGCCCCCCTGGACACAGTGAGCGCGCGGGCGCGCCTCCGGCAGCGCGCGCGCGCTCACTAAACTTGTTCCCGCAGCCGCCGTCGTATGACGGCGATTTGCGGGAACGAGCCACTTTGCCGCCATCAGATGCCGATCGGCGGTTGGCAAGTGGTTAAATCAGCTCCGGCGGTCTTCTCCCCTCTCCTTTGTCTTCTTTTCTTCGGCTCTTTTGCGGGGTCTTTCATCTTCTGAGGGGTCTTTTCTTCTCCTCTGCAGCGTCTTCTGCTCTTTTGCCGGTCTTCTCCGCTGTCCTCTTCCCTCTCTTCTTCTTGGTCACATCATGGGGGCGGAGCTGTGACCTCATATGGGGCGGGACCTCCAGGTGATGTCATCTGGTGGCCACGCCCCATGCCAATATAAGGCACAGCACAGAGCAGCGAGGGCATTCGAGAAGGAGAACGCGTTGTGTCAACATGGGAAGAAGAAGAAGAAAAGAAGAAGAAGAAGAGAGGGAAGAGGACAGCGGAGAAGACCGGCAAAAGAGCAGAAGACGCCACAGAGGAGAAGAAAAGACCCCTCAGAAGATGAAAGACCCCGCAAAAGAGCCGAAGAAAAGAAGACAACCGCCGGAGCTGATTTAATAAAATATTCTAAAAAGCTGTGTGTTTTTTTTGTGTACATATTTCTTTCCAGGTAAATGGGTGGGGTACGATGTACCCCATACTCATTAAATAGGGTGGGGGGCCGGCATCTGGGGGCCCCCTTGTTAAAGGGGGCTTCCAGATTCCGATGAGTCCACGCCCGCAGACCCCGACAACCACCGGCCAGGGTTGTCGGGAAGAAAGGTGCTTTGGGGTGGGGGGCGCAGAGCCCCCCCTGCCCCAAAGCACCCATACTCCCCATGTTGAGGGCACACGGCCTGGTATGGTCCAGGAGGGAGGGGGCCGCTCGCTTGTCCCCACCCCCCTTCCTGGCCTGCCGGGTTGTGTGCTCGGATAAGGGTCTGGTATGGATTTTGGGGAGACCCCACGCTGTTTTTTTTCGGCGTGGGGGTTCCCCTTAAAACCCGTACCAGACCAAAGGGCCTGGTATGCTCCTGGAGGGGGACCCCATGCCAGTTTTTTCTTTAAAAATATGGTGTGGAGTTCCCCTTCAAGATCCCCAGAGCACAAGTCGCATGCCAAAGTCGGATCAGTGAAGACACTGATCCGACTTTGATCCGACTTCAATGCCTTTCAATGGGCTGGAGTAGGATCAAAGTCGGACAAAAGTAGTACAGGAACCTTTTTCAAAGTCGCTCCGACTTTGAAAAACACATGTCGGAGCAGTTAAGACGGCTCTCATAGGGAATCATTGTTTTTGTGACGTAATGCAACTTGTGCTCCTCATGTAGGTCCGAGAATCGGACTAGTGTGAACCCAGCCTACAGGGCAAAGTAGGATCAATAGTCTGACCACTTTTATGTTGGATAGTGTGAACCCAGCCTTAAAGTCGGAGCAAAATCTTATCTTGTTCATTCAAGTCGGATGGAAGTAGGATCAAAGTAGGACCGAAGTAGGACCGATGTTGCAGGGCAAAGTAGGATCAAAAGTCTGACCGTTTTTGTGTCGGATTGTGTGAACCCAGCCTTAGTGTACATGGAGCCTAATTGAACAAGCTGAAGTTAGAAGCTGATTAGCTACCATGCACAGCTGCACCAGAGTTTGCACTCTCTAGTATTTGTAAACCAACCCCTTTGTGTCCCAGCTGGCAAGATTACCCACTCTCTTGGTCCAAATGACTATTGTCTCTAGTATAGAAAGTGATGGAAAATCCAACATTTTTTAGCTGGCACAGGACCAAGAGGTAGGGAAAAATATTGCAATGGGAAAGCCTGTTCTGATTAAAAAATGATTTAATCAACAAACAATTGAATAGGCATAATTTCCCCTCCGATCGATTTCGACTCAATTTAGATCTGATTTGATCAAACTGAGTGGATCAGCTACGGCATTGATTGGCAGCACTGAGATGCTTTTGTCACTAATTCAATCCTATTTCAATCAATCAGATTGTGAGTTTGCATGGTAAACAGAGAGATGTGATCAATAACTTTCCATTGTATCTTCCAACTGTCAATCAAAATCCAACTGTCCATGTGTGTCTTATTGATTGAATGGGTTTTACGCTATAGATCGATTACTCCTATCTGGAAAGATTGATCAGAGAAGAAATCAATTATTTATCAATGCATGTTTGGTCATCACAAGAGCTGATATTTCTTAAGATATCTCCTCTTACTTCTGTAGCTCCTCTCTGACAGGAAGTGAGGGGAAGCCCCCCCAACAGGTCACAGACAACAAACAAAAACTGATAGAGGCCTTAACCATTGGCTACTCTATCCCAAATAGAAATTGACTACTCTATCCCAAATAGAAATTGACTACTCTATCCCAAATAGAAAAGAAAGTGTGGGCTTTACATATGATTTAGGTGCACTTTAAGGTGACCTAAATACTTTGCAGCTTGATGAGTCCAAAGTAGGAATGTCTGAAAGAAGAATTGTCTATGTCCCTCATAACAACTAGTAATGTCTCCTCTTCATTTTCAAATCTGTATAACAAGGAGAAGCTGACAATTTGTACAGGAAACATAGACAGTCCATTTTACTTAAGCAGCAATTAGTTTTCTCTTGACAGAAGCAGATCAGTTATTCTCATAGCTGTGTCCTGTCATTGTGGTCCAGACATGCTGTGTCCATAACTCCTGTTGCCTTATCAGCTGGGATTTATTAAAGAGTGGAATACACTATCATTGTTACCTGTGAGGTACCCAAATACATCAGGTGTAATGTAACTGTCACTGTTAGAAAGAATCTATTCCTGAAATAAATATAGCCATAGTGTCAGTTATTTTTACCTTCTGTTTAATATATGCTGTGCAACCCGTGGCTGTAGATGTGTCGCCCAGGGAGCATAATAAATGTGCTTCAGCCATTTCTATAAATTCTTAAATGTGAACGTGTCCCATTGGTGTCAGAATTGTGAATTAGGCGGGATACCCAATGATGGCAACACAGCAAGAACCATAAATCATAACCTGCCTGGATAAAACTGACTGCCCCCTTGGTGTGTGCTCTAGGTAGTAGCATTTAGGAACTCTTTTCATTTAGTTATTTACATCTTGCTAAAAAAAAAAAAATCAGACTTTGAATTGGCTTACACTCTCCTGGAGGTTTTTTATAGTGTGTAGCTGTGTATTTATTTCATAGTACATCATGTTATTCTGTATGATTATCATTACTCCAATGTATATTTGGAACATGAAAAATAGTTGGCATTTTGTTTGTGGACAAATGCATCAATATGTAGCAGAAATAAAAACACATATAGGTTAGTTTTGAAAAGTATATACAAAGGTCCATTTCACAGTCCATAACACTGTTTGGGGGCCAGACTGTGGCTGGTTGGATTAAAAAAATGCCCCAGCATCAGTGGTCAGTAGGAGTAAAATTTGCAATGGAGTAAATTGCCGGTAGGAGTAAAGCATACCCTGGCATCAGTGGTCAGTGGGAGTAAAATATGCCCTGACATTAGTGGTCAGTGTGAGTAAAATATGCCCTGGCATCAGTGGTCAGTGGGAGTAAAATATGCCCTGGAATCGGAGGTCAGCGGGAGTAAAATGCACCCTGACATCAGTGGTCAGTGGGAGTAAACATGCCCTGGAATCAGAGGTCAGTGGGAGTAAAACAGGCCACGGCATCAATAATCAGTGGGCGTAAGAGATGCCCTTGAATCGGAGGTCAGTGGGAGTAAAATGTGCCCTGACATTAGTGGTCAGTGGGAGTAAAACATGCCCTGGAATCAGAGGTCAGTGGGAGTAAAACATGCCCTGTCATTAGTGATCAGTGGGAGTACAACATGCACTGTCATTAGTAATCAGTGGGAGTAAAACATGCCCTGGTATTAGTGACCAGAGGGAGTAAAACATGCCCTGGCATCAGTGGTCAGTTAGAGTTAAACATGCCCTGGCATTAGTGTTCAGTTAGAGTTAAACATGCCCTGTCATTAGTGATAAGTGGGAGTAAAACATGCCCTGGCAATAGTGACCAGAGTGAATAAAACATGCCCTGCCATTAGTGGTCAGTTAGAGTTAAACATGCCCTGTCATTAGTGATCAATGGGAGTAAAACATGTTCTGGCATTAGTGGTCAGTATGAGGAAAACATGCCTTGGCATTAGTGGTCAGTGGAATTAAAACTTGCCCTGGCATTAGTGGTCAGTGGGAGTAAAATATGCCCTGGCATTAGTGACCAGAGGGAGTTAAACATGCCCTGGCATTAGTGATCAGTGGAATTAAAACATATTCTGGCATTAGTGGTCTGTAGGAATAAAATAGGCCCTGGCATTAGTGGTCAGTTAGAGTTAAACTTGCCCTATCATTAGTGATCAGTGGGAGTAAAATGTGCCCTGGCATTAGTGGTCAGTGGGAGTAAAACATGCCCTATCATTAGTGATCAGTGGGAGAAAAATGTGCCCTGGCATTAGTGGTCGTGGCAGTAAAACATGCCCTGGCAATAGTGACCAGAGAGAGTAAAATATGCCCTGGCATTAGTGGTCAGTTAGAGTTAAACATGCCCTGTCATTAGTGATCAATGGGAGTAAAACATGTTCTGGCATTAGTGGTCAGTGGGAGTAGAACATGCCCTGGCATTAGTGGTCAGTGGGAGCAAAACATGCCCTGGCATTAGTGATCAGTTAGAGTTAAATATGCTCTGTCATCAGTGATCAATGGGAGTAAAACATGTTCTGGCATTAGTGGTCAGTGGGAGTAAAACACACCCTGGCATTAGTGGTCAGTGGGAGTAAAACATGCCCTGGCATTAGTGACCAGAGGGAGTAAAACGTGCCCTGTCATTAGTGGTCAGTTAGAGTTAAACATGCCCTGTTATTAGTGATCAGTGGGAGTAAAACATATTCTGCCATTAGTGGTCAGTGGGAGTAAAATGTACCCTGTCATTAGTGATCAGTTGTAGTAAAACATGCCCTCGCATTAGTGGTCAGTTAGAGTTAAACATGCCCTGGCATTAGTGGTCAGAGTTAAACATGTCCTGTCATTAGTAATCAGTGGGAGTAAAACGTGCCCTGGCATTAGTGGTCAGTGGGAGTAAAACATACCCTGTCAATAGTGACCAGATAGAGTAAAATATGCCCTGGCATTAGTGGTCAGTTAGAGTTAAACATACCCTGTCATTAGTGATCAATGGGAGTAAAACAGGTTCTGGCATTAGTGGTCAGTGGGAGTAAAACATGCCCTGGCATTAGTGGTCAGTGGGAGTAAAACATGTTCTGGCATTAGTGGTCAGTGGGAGTAAAATGTGCCCTGTCAGTAGTGATCAGTTGTAGTAAAACATGACGTAGTATTAGTGGCAGTGGGAATAAAACATGCCCTGGCATCAGTGATCAGTGGTAGTAAAAAGTGCCCTGCAATCAGGGAATCTCTTCAACAACTTAAAATGCTGCTACTTTACCCTGCAGTTTTCCACCTCTCCAGCAGAAACTGTACTGGTAAAACAGGCTAAGCCTGGAACAATGCAGCTGCTATACTGTGCCATTGCTGAGTGATATATTGCTACCATACCATGCTTTTACTGTCCGTTATTTTACAACTGTATGAACATCCTAATGCTTGTTACTTGAAAAACAGTGTCTATAACTACTATCTGCAAATACTTTTATTATGTCCATTATAATATACAGGATATTATAACACACCGTGAATTGAGTGGCACCACTGCCCCTGGCACTGCCTACATAATGTCCTGGTGACAATATGCTCAGTGGACAGGAAGCGATTGAACTCTTCCTCAGTAACATATACAAAAGTTAGAAAATGCTTTTCTTGAGTAGCTTCGGAAAGGCCTAGTGTTCCTGTCAGATTTTTATTCCTGTCTATTTCAAAATTGCCCTCACTTCCTGTCTGGTCAAATTGATTGTCTCACTTCACTCTCTAATGGAGCCTGGCATAGCAGTAAAAGACCTGACCAGGGAAGTAATACTTCTAGTAGTGTGGATCTCCATGGGCCCTCACAGCTCCCACTGGTAGTTAGCTGTGGAGTAAGTAAGCTGGGACTTTTTACTCAAAATTGAGTGAATATTCACTTTTATTTTCCAATCATGTGAATAGCAAATTCCTGCACACTTTGAATACCCAGTCATGTGCAAATGCTTTTCACATGATTGGATAACTGAAGTAAATGTTCAGACTTTTTGTGTGAAGTTCTTAAAGGGTTACTTCACTTTTGCAGGGGAAAAATATCAAATAAATATATATATATATATATATATATATATGTATATATATATATATAGCATATACAATTGCTACACAAATCATATTGTAATTGAATGTTTTTAAAAACGACCTTTCCTTTTCGGTCTGCAGCACTGTCATTTTCTGTAAAATACAAGCAATATGGCTACCTGAAGGCCTTCTATGCAGAAGGCCCCCATATATGTAATTTCCTGCTTGTGTGATTGGCTCACTAATTTTCCCTGAAATCTGCACTAAGATACTAGTTCGATTTTGAGCATCCCCTGCAACAAAAATGTCATTTTTGGCGAGATATTCCCAAAGGGAAACACGTCTAAAGAGAAGTAGACCCTGCCCCCGTCCTCATTAGAACTCTGCAGGTGCAGCAGCTGATTGATAACTATAAAATCACTCTCATTAAATTCACTATGCGCATGGACACAGATAAAACAGTTATTTTATCAGAATAACAAAAGGTAGGAATCTATAACAAAGTTTGTTAAAATGCTTGCAATATACATAGATCACCCAGAGGGGAATGTTTTTTTCTCACAAAAGTGAAATTACTTTTTAACTCCTTTAGTGAATTAGCCAAGTTGTTTTTGAAAGTATCTCAATGATCGTTCGAAAATTTCTTACACTTTTAATTTTCTTTTTTATTTTTATTATGTGTTTTTATTGCATTTTAACAATGGTAAGAGAAGTACAATATTATTTTACTTTCATTTGTGAGTTTTTTTACTGAGTAACAAGAGGAATGCAAAAACCTCAAAGGGGAATTAAAGGGCAATACATATGCTGTAATCTGGGATAACACAACTTCTTGATAGAGGGCATGAATTCTCCTTCAGTGTGATCCTTGTGTAGAGGTAGAATGTGATTGGCTAATAACAAACAATTGTCATCTTTTGAAGTTTGATTTTCTTCATCTCCATCCTACACAAACAATGATAAGAAATATAACAATCTTGACTTACACAAATTGACATTATCTTATAATGATGAAGTGCCAGTAATTAATTTTACTGTAAACCATAACTGAATGAGATTTCGTTTTCTAAAGCACTGTGTATCAAAGACATGTGCTATTATTTTTTTGTTATTAAATAAAATAGAATTTTCACTTTTTTATCTCCTTTTGGAAGCCTAACAGGGTGACAATTCAGGTGAATATCTGGAAAACGGGTAATAATTTACTAAATCTGGAGAGTGCAAAATTTAGTGCAGCTGAGTTTACCTATGCATTAGGTGTTTTATATGAACGCAAAATAGCAAAAGCTTGCAACCCTCCCAAATTATTTTTCTGGCGATAGCATTGTCCTCAAATTTTTATACCAATCATTCAGTCAGCAACAGTGAACCAATTATTGATGAAATGTGTCAGAATAAAGATAGCCGCTTCCAGCACTCAGGGGCCTTCCAATGTTAGGAGCAACCAGGGCATCGGTATTCTAAGACTGGGTGGATGCTGCCCTCCTTGGATGGAGTAATCCGAAACAAACTGGGAAAAATAAAACAAAAAAGAAGGCATGTACACCTAGTGCATTACCAATGGCATTTAATAAATAGTAAAAAAAATAGTAAAAAATGGATATTCACAAAAATGATTCTCAATGAACCAATAACATCCACACTGTGGGGTGGTGTAGAAACATGTGCTAAAAAGCAACAAAGGGTACAGTTAATGTGTTTCGGGGACGCACCCCCTTCCTCAGAGCTACTTAGGGCAACCGCAGCCAATCGCTTTTAAATGAAAAAATGAAAAGGACCTCAATTTGAGGCTCCACACTAAAAAAGGCACAGCACAGAAAACAAAGTTAATATAAATGAATCACAACTACTACTGCTTCATTAAAAATACATTCTATATTCTATTAATCCACTCAAAATTAATGATAGTAATGATGGCAATACCAGTTCATAATGTAAATCATATTACATGAAAAAAAGTTTAGCAGTGAAGCGCTACCTATAACCTGATTTTGATCTGTAATCCTGACACTAAAATGCTGCTATTTGGAATATATGGCAGTTAGTTGCTCTGAAACAATAAAGTGCATAGTGCTAAAAAATGCAATAATATATAACATGCAACTACAATAATAAATAAAAAAAAAATACCACTCAAAATACATGAGCTTATTGATTCAGTGGGGTTGTTTTACTAAAACTGGAGTGCAAAATCTGGTGCAGCTCTGCATGGTAGCCAATCAGCTTCTAACTTCAGCTTGTTCAATTAAGCTTTGACAATAAAACCTGGAAGCTGATTTGCTACCATGCGCAGTAAATCAACCCCATAGTGTCATTGATTCCCGTCCCGGGATATTAGCACAGTGAACGGAGGATTTTGACCAGCTATGTTTGTCCTGCTTCCTGCCCATATGTACCGGAGTCTGTACACCTGCTTTGTGAGTTGATCAATATTTTTTATAATAAAGTTTGTTTTTAATATGGTAAAGCACTATTAGTTCCTTTCCTTTCATGTAGCCATCGCTGTGATCCCTATTTTAAGGCCTCATACACACAGACATTTTTTGACGCCAACGTTTTTTGGCGTTTTTTGCAGCTCTCCATGTTAGTCAATGGCCCCATAAAAATGCAGACGGCGTCGGCGTTAGCAAGCTGAAACTAGATCCCACGGCCAGCGCGTTCTGAGGCTGTAACGTTTTGGCGTTTTTTTGATGCCGGCGCCGCAAAACGCTCACTAACGCCCACTAACACCATACCGGCGTCAACGTTTATAGATTGAAAAATAGCAGAGGATTTTTAAAAAAAAAAAAAACACCTATTGGCGCCGACGCTCATTAACGCCGATGCAAAACGCCCTGACGTCGGACGCCCGTGTGTATGAGGCCTAAGGGTGAGCTACCTGTGACTGGGAGGTTTGTTTAACCCCCTGTGGGGAAGGAGCAACTAGACCCTAGTGGGGGTCGCTGATGGAGGTGAGAGCATAGATTGGATGGTGTAGGGACATTCACAGCAAGATTGCAGTGTTGCAGCACTGGGAGTCTCTCTTCTTCTCTTCTATCAATCTGCTGGATTTATATCACCCCATGGACTTTCTTAGTGCATAGCACTTTATTACTGAAGTTTATGCTCATATGGTTTACCTTAAGCACCAGGCATTTTATGGTGTATGGATTTGTTTTATATGCACATTATGAATCAATAACACTATGAATCAATGAGCTTATGTATTTTAGTGGTGTTTTTTTATTATTGTAGTCACATGTTAAATATTATTGCATTTAAGTTTTTAGCATTATGTACTTTATTGTTTCAGAGCAACTAGCTGCCATATATTTTAAATAGCAGCATTTTAGTTCCAGATTTACGGATCAATATCAGGATATAGGTAGCACTTCACTGCTAAGCTTTCTTTCTTTCTATGTGGGAATAGGTTCACTTGTTAGTGTTAAGCAGCTACCACCTATCCCAAATAACCATTCATAGTAGCGCAGAAGTAATTTTCTTTTTTAAATCATATTACATACTGTGCATGTTGATCAGATGGGTAAGTCGTCTGTACAGCAGCAACAATACTGGTAATAGATGGCACCTGGGATCATGTGTTCCACGGGGTGGCCAAAGGCCTCAGGAACAGGCGCGTATACACTTTCATACATGGTTTGGGGAGCACAAAAGGAACATCATTAAAAGATTTGACAAGCTTTCTTTACCCCTACACTTTTTGGAAAAACACAATCAAAATCCCAGGCAGTTACGCAGACTTTGTAGAAGGGAAACTTTTTGGATACATCGGCAGTGAGCTTTATCACCTAGGGCAGGGGTAGGCAACCTGTGGCTCTCCAGCTGTTGTAGAACTACATTTCCCATGAGGCATTGCCAGGCTGCTGGATACAATTACTCCCAGAAGCATGATGGGAAATGTAGTTCTACAACAGCTGGAGAGCCGCAGGTTCCCTACCCCTGACCTAGGGGCTTGAATGTGTTATTGGATGTCCTTGCCCCCAGACCCCCTTTTTTTTTTGGCCTATTTGCTTTGTTCCCCTGTCCTTGTCCAAACTATTTTCCCAGTATCTGGACCCTTTGGTGCTTATGGGTATGTCTTTCTCTTCACTTTTATAGGTCCAATTGGGTGTTCCAGCAACTGGGGTGAGTTTAAGACTCCTCACTCTGGATCGTTTTATCTATGTCCAATTGGACCTTTGTTCATTTGTTCATAAACTCACTGTTATAACCTCATTTTGTTTATTTTCATCATTATCAGTAATTCCATTTTCCAAGAAGAAAAGAGCTATTTTACACAATAAAGGACTGCCTCTTGTTTTTTTTACCACTACGCTCCTTTTGTGGTGAATGGGTAGGGGTACAATGTACCCCATACCTATTCACATGGGGGGGTCGGGATCTGGGGGCCCCCTTATTAAAGGGGACTTCCATATTCTGAGAAGCCCCCTGCCCGCAGACCCCCACAACCACCGGCCAGGGTTGTGGGGATGAGGCCCTTCTCCCCATCAACATGGGGACAAGATGCTTTGGGGGGGCGACCTCAAAGCATCCTCCCCATGTTGAGGGCATGTGGCCTGGTATGGTACAGAGGGGGGGCGCTCGCTCGTCCCCACCCCCTCCTGCCATGCCAGGGCTGCATGCTCGGATAAGGGTCTGATTTGGATTTTGGGGGACCCCACGCCATTTTTTAAAAAATGTTGGCGTGGGTTCCCCTTAAATTCCATTCCAGACCTGAAGGGCCTGGTTTGGATTTTGTGGTGGAACCCCACGTCATTTTTTAAAAAATTTCGGCGCGGGCCCTGCTGTTGTAAATTAGTTAAAAAATTGTGATAAAATCCCCCAGTCAAACAGGTGGCGAAAAATTGGGCCTTGAGTGCTGGCGGTGCCAGAACACTGTAAACCCTTGCAGTTACTCTTGTTGGATGGAGGAACACGGACTGATGTTGTAAATTAGTTTACAAATTGTGACGAAATCCCCCAGTCAAACAGGTGGTGAAAAATTGGGCCTTGGGTGCTGGTGGTGCCAGAACACTGTAACCCATTACAGTTACTCTTGTTGGACGGAGAACCAGGGCCTGATGTAAATTAGTTTACAAATTGTGATGAAATCCCCCAGTTAAATAGGTGGCGAAAAATTGGGCCTTGGGTGCTGGCGGTGCCAGAACACTGTAACCCCTTGCAGTTACTCTTGTTGGAAGGAGGAACAGGGCCTGAAGTTGTAAATTAGTTTAAAAATTGTGACGAAATCCCCAGTCAAATAGGTGGCGAAAAATTGGGCCTTGGGTGCTGGCGGTGGCAGAACACTGTAAGGCCGTGCAGTTACTCTTGTTGGGCGGAGGAACTGGGCCTGATGTTGTAAATTAGTTTATAAATTGTGACGAAATCCCCCAAACAGGTGTTGAAAAATTGGGCCTTGGGTGATGGCGGTGCCAGAACACTGTTAACCCTTGCAGTTAATCTTGTTGGACGGAGGAACAGGGCCTGATGTTGTAAATTAGTTTACAAATTGTGACAAAATACCCCAGTCAAACAGGTGGCAAAAATCGGGCCTTGGGTGCTGGCGGTGCCAGAACACTGTAACCCCTTGCAGTTAATAATATATTTAAATACACCACGTCAAGTGTACTATATACCATATGTACACCCCGAATGCACTGATATATAGTGTACACTCAATACGCTGTGTGTGTATATATATATATATATATATCAGGCTGTATATATTTTAAGACAAAATGTCAAGTGTACTATATACCGTATGTACAGATATACACTGTGTGCAGAATTATTAGGCAAATGAGTATTTTGACCACATCATCCTCTTTATGCATGTTGTCTTACTCCAAGCTGTATAGGCTCGAAAGCCTACTACCAATTAAGCATATTAGGTGATGTGCATCTCAGTAATGAGAAGGGGTGTGGTTTAATGACATCAACACCCTATATCAGGTGTGCATAATTATTAGGCAACTTCCTTTCCTTTGGCAAAATGGGTCAAAAGAAGGACTTGACAGGCTCCGAAAAGTCAAAAATAGTGAGATATCTTGCAGAGGGATGCAGCACTCTTAAAATTGCCAAGCTTCTGAAGCGTGATCATCGAACAATCAAGCGTTTCATTCAAAATAGCCAACAGGGTCGCAAGAAGCGTGTGGAAAAACCAAGGCGCAAAATAACTGCCCGTGAA
>BLSH010399185.1:286881-300486 GCA_018402905.1 Glandirana rugosa
GTTTTTTTATTATATTTTTTATATATGTTTTAAAAAAAAACGTTCTTGGTTAAGTTTCTTATATATAATTTTTTTTATATGTTTCTTGTAAGAAAAAGTTTTTTTATTGTTTCTTTTATATGGCATATATGAGCTCATATTCGGCTGGGCTTATATTCGGCTCCGTGGATTAAAATGGTGTTTTTTGACCCTTTTCAATAACTGGGCTCATATTCGGATCCCACCGTTTACGTCGTCGGTCTTGTGTCCTTAACATCGGTCCTGTGTCCCTAAAATCGGTCCTGTGTCTGACATAGGTCTTGTGTCCATAACATTGGTCCTGTGTCCCTAAAATCGGTCCTGTGTCTGACATCGGTCTTGTGTCCATAACATCGGTTCTGTGTCATCCCTGTGTCCTGGCTACAATACCTGTGTTCTGGCTACAGTCTGTGTCCTGGATAAAATCCCTGTGTCTTGGCTACAATACCTGTGTTCTGGCTACAGTCTGTGTCCTGGCTAAAATCCCTGTGTCCTGGTTACAATACCTGTGTTCTGGATACAGTCTGTGTCCTGGCTAAAATCCCTGTGTCCTGGCTACAATTCCTGTGTTCTGGCTGCTGCATTTGCCACCCTAGGCTTATACTCGGGTCAATAACTTTTCCCAGTTTTTTGTGGTAAAATTAGGTGCCTCGGCTTATATTCGGGTCGGCTTATACTCGAGTATATACGGTATATTTTCTTTGTTATTTTTTTGAAAAAGAATGTTCTTTGTATATTTTTTTTAATATATATTCTTTGAATTGGTTCTTGCAAAAAAAAATTTTGTATATATTTTTTATATTATTTTTTTGAAGCTGATATATATATATTTTTGCCGTTTTGTTTTTTTACGGATTTTTTCTGGTGTGCAGACCTGGTTCTGATCATATCTAAAATTAGGGGACAATTGATCACACCTGCTGAAACACATTGTTTCTATTTGAGATACTTTATATTCTATATAAACTAAGATATATGTATAAGGGTTAAAAATGGTTTCTAGATTCATTGTAGTAAGCAATTAACAATTTAATCAATGTCTAATTTTTACAGATGTCCTATTTTAACACGTTAGGTGTATGGTCACTTGTAGGTATTTGGTCTTTGAAGAAAGGCGTTATTGATGTTAGCCCGAAACTGTTACCATGTATACCATGTAACTATGTAACTTTGGACTTTTTTCTTCTTGGAATAAAGAAATTTGTGCAGCAATCCCTCTTCTTATTTCTATAAGGACGGTCCTGGGGAGGACCTGATTGCTCGGCACACACCATTAAGTCTGAGTGCACCTCACCTCCAAACATTGATTATAAATATATATATATATATATATATATATACTACACTATACATATATATATATATATATATTCTTGCACTGCCTAAACGGACGTTATATACTATATACACTGAATTAGCTGTATATGATATACACTAAAGGCATTGCATATATATATATATATATATATATATATATATATATATATATATACACTAGGAAGGTATATATTTATTCTTGCACTGCCTGACTATATACAGATAGACCTATGTATATAGTATATATTTTCCCTACACTAACCTGCCTGCACTAACTGACAGATATAAGGATAGATGTTCGATTTCTCCCTATCTATCTTTCTATCTAGTTAGCTATCTATCTTTTTTTTTTTCTTTTTTTTACATGTTATAAAGCTAGCTATCTAAACTGCCTGTAATCAGGAACCTAAGCTCTCTCTCTAACGCTAACCACCGCCGCCAATACACTAAATAGAGCCGCTATGCAAGCGGCTTTATATAGTGTGGGACGTGGATTGAGGCTGCTGTGCAGTGATTGGCTAAAGGCACCCTGCCTTTAGCCAATCAAAGCTCTCACAGCAGGCCACCCCCTGATTGGCCAAAGCATGCAGGTCATGTGCATGCTTTGGCCAATCAGCGGGCGGCATTCCGCCGCCATTTGAATGCATTATGGGACACGCAAAGTTCCCGTGAACGCGCCATAATGTTTGGGAAAACCCGAACAAACGAACACCCGATAGTTGTGACTATAGAACTCCTTTAAAAGTCTAAAAATTTATGTGACATATATAATGTTTTATTACTATTAATATTCATATTTTGTATATTAAGTGCCGTGCAAGCTGTTGGTACTATATAAATTATGTATAATTATAACAACAGTAATAATAAAATATAATTTGCAGAAGATATAAAATCAGTTTATAGGTTTCTGAAAAAATCAGTGAATATGTGGATCATAAGTCCATATGATTGTTACCTTATGGAGTGTATATGAAACAGCTTCCACTTGCAATGATGTTTCTGCCTAGTTCCTTATTCCATATTTGTCACACTTGATATAGAAGCCTTTCATTCAGAAATCTTCCATAACGGATCAATTATGGCAGTAGCTTAATTCCCTCAAGACCTACATGGAGAATTAGGTCTTTCATAGCCAATACAGTTTGAATTTACAGATGCTCTCTACAACCTGTTCAAGAGGAATGCTGCTAATCCATATTTGTGTCTATGCTCACATATATTCTCAATGTAATTGCAAAAAGCAGTGTTTTCTTTGAAAAACACATATTGTTTATGGGAACCCTATATTTTTAACATTCTTACATGTAAAATATAAAATTCTAGGGTATCTGCATGGTCATAATTGTCAGTGGAGGGGGTGGGCACAGAAAGATCATGGTTCCCACCAGTGGCCGCTGGTAGGGTTGTTTTTTGATGGGGGCAACAAATAACCACCCCACCTCGGGCGGCTGGCAGCACTCCCCCCACCTGCTCGCTGTCTGCAGGTTGATCCGGCATTTACCTCATCTAGGTGGTGAGTGGCACGTGGTGGGTGGCGGGCAGCGACTCCTGTGTCCTCTCCTCCAGCACGGTCGCTTGTGTCTCCTCCTCTTAGGCACTAGGCGTCCAATAGGATCGCCTGTCCTTTCAACCTATCAGGTGACGGGTCTCACTGATTGGCCGGGAGGAGGATTAGTGTGAGAATAGGGAATATTCATTCACTATTGTCACAGAACTAGGTGGGCTCAGAGCGCAGTGTCTGGCTCTAAAAACGTGCTTAAAAAAAAAACACCCCCCATTGGAATCCATGGTCTGGCGCCCTGTATGTAGATCAGGGGGCTGGACACATGGATAGGGGGGGTGGCGCCCGTGTGCCCCTAATGGATGGGCCACCACTGGTTCCCACCGTCTTTTATTATTTTCTAAATCTAGGAGAGAACGCATCAGATTATTATGTGTGTGCTTCAGACATTTGTGCAACAAATGTTTTTTACGTATACCCCTTCAAATGTTTTAGTACTGGCATATTTAAAGTACTATTGCAATGTGTATATATTAGTATAACTATCACATACCTAAATTCATTCTTAATAGAGCAAAAAAAGAGGGAAAAAAGGCACACAATTGCTCTATTGAGAAGTATCAAATACTAAATAGAAAAATGTAAATAAATACTAAAACAGTGAAAAAATAAATACTAGAAAAACGAACACATTCAGTTTTTTGTATTAGTTATTTTATTTTATTACTTTATTTTTGTATCTTTTTTGTCTATATAAACATATATTGCGTTTAAAACATGTTACGGAATGTTTATTTATTGTTCTATTCTACCATAAAAGTCCAAATAAGTGTATATATATGTATAAACAGCAACAGTTCATCTGTTGACCCAATGTGCATTCACATTCCTGTTAGCAAAGTGCTTCCACCACCGTGTAACCCTCTTACCAGACAGTATGGACCATTAGGTTATTATGAATGGTCAAATGCTCTTAAGAGTGATCATCCAATGGCTTCCTGGTACGAGCTGGATGAAGCACCTTCAGCTTCAAACATCACCATCAAAAGGAAGAATACAAGTCCATAGTGAATATGTAAAAACTGTATCTTTATTTAAATCCACAGGTTGCATTCATATATCAAAGCATAGAATGTGTATCAGGGCAATCCTCTATTTCTGTGATAGCAGGCTGATCGCCCACGCCAGGCTTCAGACGGGGTACATGCCAGATTACGTCAACTTGTAGCCACACCCTACGTGTTCCATGCCGTCGGGAACTGGAGTAGGGTGTGGCTACGATGTGTTGTCATGCACGCTTGCACTTTAATTTTTGCACATGCTTTATGTCTTGAAATAGATGAACTGTTGCTATATGTGTATTTATTTGAATATCTTATGTTTTGAAACTTTATAAGTATCACATTTATTAGGGGGTGTTTTGTTGTTATCTTTGGTGGATTCAGCGCTGCTCTTAGGCTGCATTCACACCTGGGCGTAGCTTTTCAGGCAGAAATACACACTTTTTTACCACGATTTCGCCACGATTTTTGCCGCATTTTTTACAGCGATTTTGTACAGGTCAAAGGGTCACCAAAGTAAAAAGTAGAAAAACGCCCAAATCAAGCTACAAAAATACTTTCAGAACTTGTTTGAGCTTCAGGCCTTTTCAGGCTTTTGGCTTCAGGCATTTTGGAGTGGAGATGTGAACCATCTCCACAGAGAATCATTGATTTTTTTCCCCTCCAGCGTTTTGTAGCTTCAGGCTTCAAGCTACAAAACGCCTAGGTATGAATGCAGCCTTACTGTTTTCAAAAATGTAAGCAGCAACTTTTATTTTATTTTTTTGTTTTAAGTTATGCTATGTCAGTGGGAACATTTGACAAATATAAGTAGATGTTGTTCCAATTTGGCTGCAAAAGTTGAAATATACATTAAGTTAAAAAAAAGGTTGAAACCTGACAAATTTATTTTATTTTTATTTCAGGCACTTATATAGCGCTGTCAATTTATGCAGAGCTTTACATATATATATTGTACATCAGTCCCTACCCTCAAGGAGCTTACAATCTAAGGTCCCTAACTCACATTCATACATACACATACTAGGGACAATTTAGATAGGATCTAATTAACCTACCAGCATGTCTTTGGAGTGTGGGAGGAAACTGGAGTACCCGGAGGAAACCCAACGCAGGCACGGGGAGAACATGCAAACTCCAGGCAGGTGGTGTTGTGGTTGGGATTTGAACCAGTGGCCCTTTTGTTGCCACTGTGCAAATGCCTATTTAAAGCTACAGCCCACACTTCAGTTACAGCCTGTGTCATTACTCCCAGACTGGTGCTGATGTGTGCCTTAGGAGCCAGGAAATGATTTATAAATGCTTGGGGAACTTAATAAAAGGGAAGGCGGCTTTCAAAATAATTATTGTCATTATTCTCATAAGGGCTGCAACACTGTACTACAGGCTAACAGTCAGTATACACAGTTTGAGATGTTGTCTTTAATTCCCCAACTTTCCCAAAACTCAAGATATAGTAATCTTTACACTTGAAGAGGTTTGACCCCCCAAAACATTCTTATTCACCTGCAGCCCAACTCGGCTTACTCTTGAAATCAGCTAAATATATTGCAGATGCATCAAAACAAATGTGTGAAGAATTTTTATTTGGAGTAGAAATACCTCCCCATGCTTCAATCCACAGAGCTATGCTGGTTACAAAGCTCTAAATCTGACATGGTAAGGGTCTAGCTGACCCACTCCAGAGAGACCACTGCTTCCATGAAGAGATCAAGGGTCTTTCTGTGCAGCATGCTGCCAGGGAACAAGCATTTCTACTTAGACTGTGGCTGCTAAAGAAAACAAACCGTAAGTTATTGCACACCTTTTGATGCACCTGAAATGTATTTTGCTGACATAAACTGAAAATTTAATTTAGCTTTAAGGCAGCCTCCACAATCTGAATGGTGTGCAGAATGAAAATAAGGAAAATGTTATGGACTTATGGAAGGTCAGGGAGAAACTTGGTGCACAAGGAGAGTGAGATGAGAAGGTGCCATATTAAAAGTGTGGTGCCATTTAACTTAAGGCCCACCTTAATCTCCTAGGGGGGCAATACTTTCTGTATTGTATTCAGTTTCCATCTCCCATTAAAAAAGAATAGTCTTTCTGCCATTTTAAGTAGAGCAGATGCAGGTTAGATCTCCTACGAGGGCTTTGAAGCTTTTTGGGTTCTTGGTGAGAAGATTGGGACAGGACATTTGAGTCTTGAGCTGTTGTCACTGGTTTAAGTAAATTATTCATATGTCCTTACAGTGAATCTACTATAGATGACATAAGAAACATGGGTTATTCTCTGGTGAATTATTCTTCTTGACTTTGACTTGCTTTACTACAACATATTTGATACCTCTTTTCCAGTCCACTTTCCTTCAGCGAGTGAGTTAACAGTTTGCGAATGCAGAAACTAAAGATAAATGTAAAACGTGACCCGCTGATCAAGCATTGTACATTTTCTTCAGCATGGCAGGAATTTTCAGCATTGCCTGCTGTGAAGTATCCTATTTATAAAGATCACTTGTATCCCCCAGTGGAAAACCAGCTTGCCATGTTTTGCACCCTGACTTGTCAAAGACTTTCACATAGGCTACACCTGATGTTTTAGAAAGCTAAGTGATAGCATGACGCCTCTACAGAATGAAAATTCCCTTTGAGTCTACTATGATATATAAGAATGTAGGACATATAAGAATAGACAAAATAATAATATCCTACCTACAGAGAGCTGACATGTTCAGAAGAAACACAGCAGGGTCCTACAATTCACTGCTGTGACTAACAAAGAAGTCAGCAAACTTTGGGAATGTTATAGCTGTCAGAAAATACAATGATTTATATATAAGGAACCTCTAGGCACCAAATGTCCCAGTTCACAGTAAGTTTCCTAAAATGCAGTGAAATGTACAAAAATCATTTTTTAAAGGAAAGGAGATGTTAAAGGGGTAACTGCCCAAATGATGCTAGTAAAAAGGTAGAATCAGGCACAGTTAGTGCAATATATAATGCTATTGAGGAACAAATATCGTAAAACTGATATTGATTGAAGGATGTGTTTCTTGTATCCATGGGGGATTTCAGCAGTGAGATCCTTAGTTCCATCCATAATCATATAAAGGTCATTTTAGTGTGTGTTTATGTTACAATTGAGAACAGTAACATTTCTAATGTTGTAACAAGGGAAGTGGGAGAATATCTCCAACTCTTGACTGTAACCCTTATCACTAAAAACCTTTAAAATGCATGAAACCAGCTGGTCAGTATGCAAGTCAGCATTCAACTTTATTTGAATTATTTTTTACACCTATCCTTCAAACACATTTCATCTGTAGGTACTGTTGTCTCCGGAAATGTCTATTGATGCATAGCCTACTGGCAGTAACAGAAGACATCAGCACACTGAACTGAGCTGCCAAGGCTGCCAAGAGCTGTGAATACTTGTTACCTGGTTGCAGTTTATTGAAAACTGCAGGAGCCTACATTGTAGATAATGTTATTGCAGGTTAGGGGAAGAGTTCTGCAAAGGCTAACAAAATAATCTCTGGCAGAAAATAATAGGAGATGGGACATATGAGACCTTGAAAGCAACAACTTAGGTTACTATTCCCCAAAATCAAAGTCTGGTACACAGACTGAAATTGGTACAGACATGCACATAATAAAAAGTAAACAGGAAAATAACAGCATTCTAGATACTGCCTCGGAATGTGGCTCTGAAGATGGAATGTACTTAATTTGATACTAGGGCATTGAGAAAACTCAAAGAAATTATGAGGAATAGAAAATAAGTATTTCAGCTGTACAAGAAATTAGGTAAAAGGTAAGTAATAGGGAAGTAAAAATCATATGCCATATTGTAGAGTGAAGGTCAAGTGTGGGGCAGGTTTAATCCATTAATCCACTTAGCTCTAGCAGTGAAAGAATATGTAGACTTAGAAAGGAAGGAAATTGCCAGGAACCCGGTTTGTTTATCATCGTATTCAGCAATCGGTACTGGTCTGCTCCCTCATATGTGGTGCAGTTGACTATCAGGCATTTGACTGGTGGTGTGGATGTCCTGTTTTTTCTGGGTCCTGGTTTTCACCTGTTGTTTTGCTGATGTTCCTTTTGTCCTTTCTTGCTGATATCTGCCTGTTTCTGCTTTTCACTTCTTTTTGCCGTACCTTTTTTTGCTTTTCTACACTCTAGACCTCTTTCCTATGTACCAACATGTGCATGTTTGCATTATTCATCTGTTCAAGTGAGCTGTGCACATGACCAACTTTGAATAGATGTACACTTCTAATTGGTCAGAATTCCTTAGAAAGGAGTTACCCTGTTATTACCAATTTCTTGTATTCCTGGTCTGGTCTCCTAGCTTGTTTGTCACTTGATTACTATTTGATCTTAGTCTGTTTAGACTCTGTTACTTTTATATGACCTGCATCCCTGATCCTGCAAACTACTACATCTGATGTGTTTGACTTCCTGGATATGACTGCTTGCTTGACTGACTCCATAGTACTCTATTTGCCCTCACCTTGGCTGTGAAATTGACTATAATCTTCCCTCTGATTTTGATGCTGGACCCTTGGCAACAACCTTTGGCTACTCACTTCAACAACTATGTCACAATCTCTAGCACACCCTTGCAAGGGGGTATTCTTTTGTTAAGAACACATAATCCAGCACTTACATTTCTTTGGGTAGTTGGAAAACTAGTTGTTAGTTTTTTTTTTTATGGTACCAAAACATCAATGTGAATAAGGGTCTATAGGGTCAAGGAAAAGTGCACCGCTCCAACCCTCCAAGCACTCCTCTCATATGCTGGAATCAGATGCAAGCTTGGAGTCTGTCACTCTTCCACAGATGGCTCAGTATCATGCAAAAGAAAATCACACATCAAAGAATTTTTTAAAAGCTTTTAAGTAAGGGGGTAAGAAGTACAGGGTTTAAAAACACATTTATACTCACCTAGGGGGAGTCCTCCGCTGGCTCTGCACTGAGAACTGAGCAATCAAAGACCGCTGATTGCTTAGTTCTCCCCTCCACTGTCAGTCACTAGCTCTCTGCTCTGCCCCTCCAGCACTCACTGGAGCGCTAGGCTGTGAAGGGGGCAGCAGCGGCAGGCTCAGGCTTTCAGCTGTCCAGGCATCTGGGTGGATCCTGATATGAAAGTCTGGATCTTTCCAGAGCCTGGACCGGCTGAATGACTTCAGCCGACATCGGACTTTAGCCCACTGTTGGCTGAAAAGTGGTCACAGGAGTGCAGAACGAAGTGCACTTGAGTGATCCATAAGAGAAGTAGGGCCAAAATAGCTTTGGCCATACTTCTCTGTTAACAAGACAACAATGGTCGCCCCACCAGGACCATTGCTTAATCATTTAGGACCTACCATGGGACCATGCGCTGAAGCTAGTCAACTAAATTAAGTTTATCCAGTAAAAACATCATTGGTGTGCGACTTTTCTTTTGGATTTTACTGAATAAAGGTTTAACTGACTAGATCACTATTGTGTTTGTACAAGATGAACCAAGCCTAAAAAAGAGTGGATCCAGCAATGTGATGATGCTGCCTCTTCTTTAAACTGGGTAATTGATCACCGGAGGGTGGGGATTCCTACATCAAGGACAGCTTCTTTCTTAAAAAATGCTATTTGCCTGACTGTTATGCCGCTAATTCTTTTAATACCTGTTGAGATGGATAGACAGAATAACTGACTCATAGAAGACAGGGTCACTGGCGCTATTGTGGGAGGTAAACTTACACAAAACGTGCTTCAAAGTTTTTTCTGTGGTCCGTAGGTGAATAAATAACTGATATGTTAGAGAGAAGACGTGCCAGTGAGAGACACTGGTAGATACGGTGACAGCTGTCTCCAGAGTGTGTCCATAGACTTTGTAATTGGAGAGAAGAAGGGAGGGAGGCGCACCTAAGTGTAGTATTAAAAGGGTTTTATTGCACAGAAAAGGATTGCACTTACAGAATATAAATGTAATTCACGCATTTAAAAGCTGTGTCCTCCTCGGAAAGGCTGTCCTCAAAGGGATTACTTCCAGAGGTCCTCCGGGACGGATGAGTGCGTTGTGGGTCCGGGGCTGGGCCACAGCTCACTCATCCATCCCGAAGGACCTCTGGAAGTATCCCCTTTGAGGACAGCATTTCTGAGGAGGACACAGCTTTTACATGCGTAATTTACATTTATAACTGACTCATCACACATAGGCATATCTGACTTTCAGATCAGTGACCTAGGATGTACTGATGCCATAGACAGCCAGGCAACTAGCGTTTTCAGGAGGTTGGCAAAAGCATCCCCTATATTTCTCTGAGCATATGCTAGTCACACAAAATCAGATTTTATTTTGTCATATCATCAAAATATACCCACATCATGTATGGATATATTTATAAATGTATTTACACAAGATGCAAACATTTTTCACCCAATATTCACACATTATTTTCTAATTAGATTCATCAGAAAAATGTGTGAATCTTGAATGAAAGTTGTGTCACACTTGTTTGAAAACAATTATAAATAGACTCCATGGTGTTAGGAGATTCAAATAGATATTCATAGCATTCATCTCTTGGTAAATTATGCTGAGCTCCCAGATGAAAATCTGACCATGGGACTTGTGCACTAAAGAGTGCTTTTGGGACTTTTTAGACACCTTTTAATTGTAGGCTTAATTTAATCCCAATAAACGCACAATGCCAATGGTTTTGCTCCCCATTATGGAAGCATAAAACAACGTTATGAGCTAGAAACATTGGGTAAGCTATTGTGATCTGTGGGCGGAGCTTAACACCTCTGATCAGGGACACTGGACACAGCACTCACTAATGGCTCCCTAAGCAGGTGGAGATTTTGGTCATGTGAAAACAGCATTTAGGCTGCATTTAGAGGGCAGTTCTCTTACTTAGAAGCTAGCAAAGCTACTGGCACAGTTAACTCTTTGTATACAATTACACTTCACAGCAATCACACTTTCCTAACTGTGCTTAGACTTCTTCCACCCATTGAAGCACTTCTGAGGGGATACCGCAGAACCTGTATCTCGCTCCTCCAGCCCCTCCATGAAGTCACTTTACTCTTGGGGACCACTTGAGACTTCTCACTAGCATCCAGCAGTTAACTCTCTACATAACTCAGAGCTTCTGTACTCCCAAGAATCCTCCTCTCTTCCTCTTCCCCATGACATAAACACTAGATCCATAGGGGCTTTGTGTTGAAGTATCGGACCCATGTGTGGAGCACCGATCGCTAAGGAGGGGGGTGAAGCTCAGAAACCCCCTTGATACCAGAGCTCACCCTCATCCCTGCCAAGTCACACTGTTTATCCACTGGCTGGCAGCCAGAGCACCCAACACTCCAGTTACTCATTGGCCTTTTACTCTTCAGACTTATTATCCCTAGATAGTGTCTTCTCCTAAACTCCCATTCCTCCCCCATTATAACCACTTGCATGCACCCCCTTTTTCTTGAAACTTCAGACAAGACATTCTCTTTGAATAAAGCTAGAACTTTCCTGAAATTTGATGCAGTTTACAGTCACATATAAAAGTCTCAGTCTGCCCAACTCATACCTTACAAAAAACAAGCTTAGTCGCACTGCAGCACAGTGGGAGTAAGCCAGGGCAGCAATTAGCAAGGCAAATACAGGTGTATTAAAGTCTCTGAGAACAACTGCTGAGGAAGACGTCTGCAGGCTCAACGGAGAGCTAGAAGGACACTCTGCAGATATACAAGTCAAAGAAAAGAGAGCAGCGGCATCTAAGTGCAGTATTCAGGGTACATTTATTGCATGACGATATATTTAACACTCACAAGATTAAAAAGATTAAGCACTTGGTCTCAGTAAAAAGTTAATCCGCTCAGTGGGGAAGACGAGCTGCTGCTGATGATGGAGTCCCTGTGGTTACGGCTGTGCAGATTGCCTGAAGAAGGAGCACAAATGCTCTGAATGTGCGCACCTCCCCTCTCCACCTGACATCTAGAAGTGACGTTGGCAGCTTCCCCAGAGTGCACCCGTGGACTTGGAAGTGCTGGGAGCCACCAGCATAGCTGTGACCACAGGGACTCCATCATCAGCCGCAGCTCCTCCTCCCTACAGAGTGGATGAACCTTTTACTGAGACCAAGCGCTTATTCCTTTTAATCTTGTGAGTGTTAAATGTATCACCGTGCAATAAATGTACCCTGAATACTACACTTAGATGATGCTGCTCTCTTTTCTTTGGCTTCAACTGGTACCTTAGTAAAATATTAGCATCCCTACAACACAAGTAAATTTGAGGGGAGTTCGCTTCTCGTACCCCAACTGGGTGCACACAAAGGGGGGGGGCATGAATTTAGAGCAGCATTATGTATTGCAGCATTCCTTCATAACCTTCCCATGCAAAGGACTCAGCTAGGTTGCTCACCTTGTATTTATAGCCCATCACATAAGGGGGCAGAACCATGAACACCCAGGAGGTGACAGCCTTATCCCTTTCCTAATCCCCCGGGCAGCCTGCAGCATACAGATATATTACACAACTTTACCCAAAGCAAACTATATTACAAAAACCTGGCAAGGTATCAAGTACCCCGGTAGGCACCTGCCTAAAGACAGTATTATATTTTTATAAATAGCTATTTTTTTTGTTAGCATTTAGTAGAATTAAAAAGTATCATGTGCCTACTCTACTTTTTTTATGCATATAAAAAAAATGTGTTTATTGTTTTAAACTGTAATGGTATCAATTTGTTTATTTGATATAGATACAGAAGCGGAGAGAAATGCACTAAGAGAGCAGGTGTATCCCAAAGTGAGAGAATTCTGCAGAGAAAACTATGGCATGGAATTCCAGGTATTCTTCTTATATATGATTTTATATAATTAAAACTTTTGTACTCCTCATTTACTTTGGTACTTTTTTTTTTTATAACAAATGAAATCTAGGACAAACAGATCCGTGCATTATCTTTTATAACAGCAACACACATAGTACATAAAGTATAAGAAAGAGGTTCACTCAGAACACGTCTACGTGCATTAGTATTCTTCAAGAGCTTTTCAAGCATGCTCAGCATATAGAGATGGCAAATGGGAAAAATAAGTCTGCTTACTGGTCACTATATTTATTGAAAAGCATTTTTCTGATAAACACATGTACAAAAGAAAGACATCTCAATACAAAAACAAGAACTAAAAAAAATGTAAAAAGGTTATTTCCTAAGGCACGCAGCAGCAGTCTGTTTCTTCAGGCTCAATAAACAGTCTAGCGGTAACATTTTTGTAAATGTATTGCTAGTAGAACTTGGGAGGCATTCTGGGAGTGATGCAGGATACTCCCAACACAACAGGTTTCTAACAAAGGACACTAGTAGTAGCAGTAGTAATCACATAAGTAGTAGTAGCGGGCTATAACAGTCTATTCAGGGGCGGATCCAGAGCCTAGTCTCGGGTGGGGCACTGCCAGAAAATATTTTTTTTCGCGGGCAATTTGTCAGGGCAATGGCTGGTGTTGGCACTTCAATCATCATGGCACCATGGTTTATATGGTGTCAGGATGATTGAAGAGCATCATTTCTATTATTACATTGTAATTTGTAATATAAAATGAAATAGTTCAACTCACCATAATGCAGAATGAGTGGGAACCTTGAATGTGTCACTTGCCACCATCATCTGCCTCCAGATGCAGCTGGTCACTTGCCACATTCCTTGTCACCAGATGCGGTTTGTCACTTGCCACAT
>BLSH010399185.1:303526-325979 GCA_018402905.1 Glandirana rugosa
GGGGGGGTCTTTTGTCACGCGAGTGGAGGAGAGACCGTTTCTCGACACGTCACGCCCGACTTATGAGTAGTATCCTAAGCCTTCTGTGTCGGTGTGCGACATTGTATTGAAAGAAGAGGTGCGCAAGAGGACGAGAATAGAGGGGGGGGGCGAGACACAAATGTGAAAGAGTTATGTTACAGCGTGTGGCTGTGTCTTCCGAATCCTATGATGAGTATTCAGCCCGCACTGCACAGCTCTTTGCCAGAGAGGAGGTGAGCGCACTGTTTTCTGGGGGGGGGGGGGCAATTGCCCCGTTGCCCCCCCACTGGATCCGCCTCTGAGTCTATTTGTGTACAGTTGGAGACCATGCAGCAAAGTGTGCAGCAAGTAATAGGAGGCTGCAGAAGTCTATTTTTCACGGCTGGGATCATGAAAACATCAGCACACATAAAGATGCTCTACTTGCGGGGTACTAGAATAAACACTGTTCTTGAATGCAGTCCCAGAGAAAGCAGTCCAGCATCCAGCCCAGGAGTGCTCCTGAGCAAACAGTCCCCTGGAGCTCACAGATCCATTAACACTCAGAGGAAGAGAATGTCCTCTTCTGGGTTCCAGCCTACCTAACAAGAACCCATCTACCATGTGGGTACACATTGGATAGGCACTACCAAATATTCAGGTTGGGTATTTGAATCCTCTCACCCTAATCTCCAGAAATAGAACAAGAATAGAGGCTGGATGACAGCACTCCAAATGCAATCTCTTTTATTCCATGAAAACGTACAGCACAAGTGGTGAACTAACAGTCCCAGCTAACGCGTTTCACACCTGTAACCGGTGCTTAATCATAGCCAAAGTGTCCACATACATACAAACATATATACACCACTGAATGCAGGTGTATATGATGTTAATTAACAATCAATCAATTAAATCTCCTATGGAAACTTTTTAAGTTGTAAACAAATGTGAAAAATATAAAAAAAAAAGTTTACATTTTCTTTCATATGCATGTGTGTATATATAATAAAGAAAATGAACATCTCTAAAATGACCTTTAGCCCACAAACGGCAATCATCCATATGAACCGAACAAGCATAGACAACACACAGGCATAAGAGAAAGAGAAAACGCTGTAAAATGGAGGGACACAGCTAACTATTTTATTTTTAATTTGTAAACAATAACATAATGACATTATTTAACCGATTCTAAACCCTGCTATAAAACACTGAATTCCACCGATTAAACAACAAATCAATACATATAGAGCACATTGTAACATAATGGACGGGACAGTGGTATAGTGGTTAGCACTGTCGCCTAGCAGCAAAAGGGTCGCTGGTTCGAAACCCAACCATGACACTACCTGCCTGAAGTTTGCATGTTCTCCCTGTGCCTGCGTGGGTTTGCTCTGGGTACTCTGATCAAAGGTGGCTTTAGACTTTGTGAGGCCTCAGGCAAACCTAGACATGAGGCCCCACTCATGCCCATAATGGGAAAAATAATTTAAGCAATAAAAAAATAACTGTATAAATTGCATATATTAAGAGCTTTAAAGTGCTGTGTCAGTGCTCTCTATCTCAGTTGGTGTTCGTTTTTCTATCTCGGTACTGGTGTCACTGCTCTCTATCTCAGTGCTTGTGTCAGTGAGGGAGATAGCAGCGGAGAAGCCAATCAGCAGGCTGTGCCAGCACAGGATATGGAGTGCCTGGCCCACCATGGCTGAGGATCCGCACTCGACTGGGCTCGGACCTCCCAACCCCGCAGTGGAGCCCTGCATAGGTGGGGATGAGGGAGGGGCCGGGGCTGTCAATCACAGGTGGGCACACACACTGGGAGAGGACAGAGCTGTCCTTACTGTGTGTGGCACTGATGATCAGGAGGAAGGGAGGGATGGGGTAGGGGGTGGATATAAAGGTCGGTGGCTGTGGCTGAGGAATGCTGAAAGAGCAGGGATGGGGAGCCTGGCTCTTCCCCATGCTGGTGGTCGCTGGCTGCACAAGGGGATTGTGGCATAGTAGCTCTGTCTCTCCCCCCAGCTGAAGCCCCTGATCCCCCACCCTGATTGACAGCCCTGGAGAGGGACGACCCGGACACCCCCTCTTTCCTACCTCCTCCTTCTATCGGCTCCATCCAGCCCTGGTGAGGCCTTCTCCCCGGCGGGACCCTCCTCACCACTGCTTGCCAGATGCCTCCTCTGGGTGTGTGGGGATCGCTCCAGTGGGGGTGATGGGGGGGATCTGCATCTCCGGAGCAACTCTGGCTATTGCAATGAGTCCCTCCCATTCTCCTCCCCCGGACAACACTGTGCTGGCCCCGCCTCCTCCCTAGGACACAGCCACAGCTCCGTCCTCTCTCTCCATGCCTAGCCATGGAGCTCACAGACATCATTAGCGCTCAGTAGACCAAAGCGCAGCGCTACAGCGAGCATTGAGGTCAGCAAAGTTGGCTCTTCAATTGGGCAAGTTAGGCGGTCCTGAGGCCCCTGTGAGTGCAATGCCTTAGGTGACCGCCTAATTTGCCTAATTAGAGAGCCGCCTCTGACTCTGGTTTCCTCCCACACTCCAAAGACATGTTGGTAGGTTAATAGGATCCTGTCTTAAATTGGCCCTAGTATGTGTATGTATGAATGTGAGTTAGGGATCTTAGATTGTAAGCTCCTTGAGTGTAGGTACTGATGTAAATGTACAATGTATATGTAAAGCGCTGTGTAAATTGATGGCGCTATATAAGTACCTGAAATAAATAAATAAATAAATGATTTCATTAAGATAATACCAGTTGCAGAATATGCAGGTCGGTAAACTAAAAGGATGTATACAAATAGACTGTAAATGTCATAAAACCCAGCTTCATCACTAACCTCGTCTCAAAATACCAAGTTAATCGTTCTCTTTGTACCTCCCAAGACCTCCTGCTCTCTAGTTCCCTCGTCACCTCCTCCCATGCTCACCTCCTGGACTTTACTCGAGCCTCTGCAAACCTATAGAACTCCCTACCCCAATTTGTCCGACTATCTCCTACTCTGCTTATAGACGATCCCTGAAAACCCTTCTCTTCAGAGAAGCCTATTCTGCGCCCCACCTAACAACTGTACTTTTATTTTCTCCATCAGCTCACCCCCCCCACAGCTAGTACCTTTTCTATTACTTGACCCTCCCTCCTAGAATGTAAGCTCTAATAAGCAGGACCCTCTAGTTCTTCCTGTATTGTGATTGCACTGTCTGCTCTCATGCTGTAAAGCGCTGTACATACTGCTCGCACTGTGTAAATCCTTACTACTAATAATAATAACATTAATTAAGACCAGCTTTCTTTTAGGCACATAGACAGATTTTGCTAAAGTATCTCCATTGCATTTCAAAAGTGGAGCAGCATGCGCCAAATTCAAGTATAATGGCCCGTACACACGGTACGATTATCAGCCAACAACAGTCATACAACAGCCTGTTGTCCGATAATCCGACCGTTAGTACGCACGATTCAACAGCCAATTTCTAATTATCATCCAACAGAAGTTGTCTGAGAAGACTAGAAAACTTTTGTTGGCCAACAAGGCATTGGCCAATTTTGGGCTCGTGTGTACAGAAGTTGGCCCAACAAGTTGGAAGTGCAAACACGCATGCTTGGAATCCAGGAAGTGTTCGGTCGTGTAAACCTGTGTCCGTAATTCACAATTCACATTCACCTGAACTTCCTCTATATACGCTCGTAACACGTCACTACGTTCGCCTTTGTCGGAAGATTACTTGACTACCATCAGTACGATAGACAAAACCACAGACAGCCAATTTGGACAAAAGTTAGACGTGTGGTTGTACAACAATTGGCACGTGTGTACGAGGCTTAAGTTCTAGACAGGTACATAAATTTGGTGCACACTGCACCACTTAACAGGAGTGGGGCTATAGGTAAGTAGTTTACATTGGTGCTTATACTGAAGGGGAGCTGCTTGATGCATTGGGTCCCCCTATTCCTGTGTCCACAACTCCATATATAGTACTACACCCTCTGACACACCTTCCAGGTGAGGAATATGTATTGCAGATATCTGGATATACACTCCAATGACTTAAGTTGTATAGGAACCCAGAATAACACAGTAAATGGTTAAACAATAGCGAGAAGCACAGTAAATTACAACCAGATAAACTACAGAGAAAAAGAACAGTAAGCAATTTCTTTTTTTTTTTTCTTACTAAACAGGGGTGCTTTATTTAACATTACCCCATTATAAGGGAAAACATAAGCAGGCAAGTTATCATGCATTACATCATCAGTAGGTGCGACATAAAGATGTCATCATCGCAGTATCACTTAAGGAGATTCACATATACCAGGTATACATTACAGCATGAGATATATCATTGGGGATCTTCACATGAGACCATAACCTCTCCCCAAAACCACCCTCCCCATCCCCTCCTTCTGATGCTGGTCAGCTATTCCGAAGTCCAGGTGGACCAAACCTTTTCAAACTTCCATGGACAACCCCTGTTTATATAAGTAAGTTTGTACATTGGTATAGCAGCGTCCACCATAGCCCCCCAACAGGAAACAGTAGGGGGGTGGAAACAGCCATTTCATCAAAATGTCCTTCTTTGCTTAGTAAAGAAGATATGAGATTAATTACTTTGTGTGGTGCGATCTCTGTTCATCATCCATAATACCCAATAGTCAGGGGTCAAGTCCTGGGAAAAAAAGTGTCGGAACTCATCCTAGACCCCCTCCCCCACCACCACCACTACTACTACCACATTGTGCATCACGCCCAACCGGAAGTGATGTTCCATCTCTAATGAGCGGTCGTTTATCAGGACTCGTATACTATATCAAGTGCAGATCCTTTATCTGGCACCCCCGAAAACAAACGCAGTTGCAGCTAGGTGGTGCAAGTTTTTAGGGATTAAATCAGATGGTGAGAAGGCAATATAATGCTTCCTTGTCACCTGTCAAACACCCTCTGAAAAGTGATCCTCTGTGGTTCACTCTCCAGAGGGCAACACTAGTGTACCCTAAATTACAGCAATGCCCCTCACAGGTCCGATCAATGCAGCCTCATCCATGCAGCCTCACCAGTGCCCATCAGCACAGCCTCTTCAATGCCCATCAATGCAGCCTCATCAGTGCCCATCTATGCAGCCTCACCAGTGCCCATCAATGCAGCCTGGTCAGTGCCCATCTATGCAGCCTGATCAGTGTCCATCAATGCAGCCTCACCAGTGCCCATCAGCTCAGCCTCACTGGTGCCCATCAATACAGCCTTATCAGTGCCCATCAAATGCAGCCTCACCAGTGCCCATCAATGCAGCCTCATCAGTGCCCATCTATGCAGCCTCATCAGTGCCTATCAGCTCAGCCTCAACAGTGCCCATCAATGCAGCCTTACCAGTGCCCATGAATGCAGCCTGATCAGTGCCCATCAATGCAGTCTCACCAGTAAATAAATAAAAGAAGGCTGCACTAGTAATAATTTGCACCACATACAAAATTAATTGTATGTTGAACTTTTCAGTGGACAAATAAAGGTTAGTATAATTTCATATTATTATATATATTGATCACAGTCCTCAAGTCCCCGTGACAACGTCTGCTGGAGGACGAAACGTATGTCGGGAGGTGGCTTTTCATTACACCTGTCTGCCACCACAAGCACATGGTGTGATCTATTCATCTATCAGCTTAATTCATATTCATGCCATATTGAGGACTATGATTAATTTATTTCTTCATCTATCAACATTCACTTTATATGTTATAATGTGGACTGTGACCTAATATGAACTTATACTAATCTTCATTTGTCCACTGCAAAGTTTGACATACAATTAATTTTGTATGAGGTGCCGTTTATTACTAGCGCAGCCTTTTCCGCAGGACTTGAGCTTTGCCAATAGTGCCAGGGAAGGGGTAATTGGGAGGGCCAGCTGCAGCCACACATTCAGCACCTCAAATACCTCAGACCAGAATGTTTGAATCTGCGGACAATCCCAGAACATGTGAAGGTACGATCCAACACATATTTTACACCGAGGGCACGTGGGGTCTCTTTCAGGGAAGATCCTATGCAGCCTAGCAGGGGTGTAATATACCCAATGTAAAAAAATGTACTTGTATGAGCCTTCTTTAGAGGAGATTACCAACTTGGGGGGCTGTTTCAAGCAATCTTCCCAATCATCTTTGTCCAGGGATGGGATATCTGTTAGCCAATATACAAACAGACTCTCCACCTTGGGTAAGTCAACAGTAAGAAGGGCACTATATAAAGTGGAGAGTGGCTTCTCCAGATCTCCGGGAGTCAGCAACTCTTCAATGGGATCAGCCTGGAGGCTAGGTGGCTGTGGAAACTGTGCCCTACAGGCATGGCGGAGTTGAAAATGCCGGAATCTCATCCAACCAGGCAAGTGAAACTTCTGAGACAGCTGAGAATAGGACAGTAGGGATCCTTCATATACAATATCTTTTTTAATCCCAAAGTGTACCCATAACTGCAGGTCAGGAACAGAGTGTAGTTGAGGCATGCCTGGATTACCCCAGAGGGACTGGGCCCTTGACAATTGATTGGGTTTACCAAAGCATTGCGTAACAACACTCCACACTCTCCATGCAGCCAATGTTGGTGCCCGGACCCTGTGATAAGCTTTTGGCCCCCTATAGACAAAGTTTCTGAGATCCAACAGTGAACACAGGAAGGCTGCCTCTAATCAGGTGTCTGCATTAGCCCTGGAGCCCTTAAACCACCAAGTACACTGACACCAACATCTCCGCCCAAACATAGACCTGGTAGTTAGGCAGTGCAAGGCCACCCAAACTGGTAGGAAGGGTTAGCGTGTATTTGGCCAAACAGGGGGTGCCACTGTTCCAGATAAAAGAGCAGATATAGCATTCTATAGTGAGGAAAAAAGATTTGGGGAGCCAGAGCGGACAGTTGCGAAATATATAATTGAATTTAGAGAAAAGCATAATTTTCACTAAGTTTATCCTACCTAGTAAGTTCAAGGGGAGATTTGCTCATGACGCACATTTCTCTTTAAGTGTAGCTAAAAGAAGAAGGGCATTCTTGGCATGAAAATCCTCTATGTTCCGTGCGATCTGTATCCCTAGATAACAAAATTCTTCCACCCAGACTAACTGAGTTGTAGATTCCAGCCTACTTGCCTGATCATCTATGGGGAAGAGGACTGATTTGGTCCAATTAATTCTGATACCCAAAAAGGAGCCAAAGGTGTCAAAAATCTGCAATGCTGCATGGAGAGATGGATCCACATCATTGAGGTACAGCAGAGCGTCGTCTGCGCATAACGACAATTTCTCCTCCAGCCTCCCTACCCGCAGGCCCACTACCTCAGGTGACGCTCTACTCAGATTGGCCAGGGATTCCAGAGCCAGAGCAAAAAGAGATGGGGACAGCGGACACCCCTGTCTGGTTCCCCTATGCAAGGGGAAGGCCTGCGAGAGCCAGTCATTAGTTCGGACTCTTGCTCTAGGTGCCACAGTAAGCAATTCCTCCTGCAAATGTTAAACTGTTGGAGAAACACACTGCAATGATTAAACAAGAGCAAGAATGTGCTTCAATCACAATAATAAATATAAAACACAACCCCTTTTGCACTCTATTAAAACACCCTGTTCGTTCGGCAGTCAGTAGTAGTCTGGTCTACTTCTGCTGGCAAGCTTGTTGGGGCCCAAAATGTTATGTTGGTTCATTCAGGGTATTGTTCCCTTAAAAACTAATGCAGGCAATAATACACAAGTGAGTGCAAGCTTGGCCAGCCGCCTCTCACCAGTTCTTTGTCAGCACCGGGCAAGGTTCCCCTTTCTGTCAATGTCCTCAGTGTCTGCCTTCTTAGCTAGACAGCAGGCTCCACTCTACCCAGGTGCAACACGTCTGTCTCCCTGCAGAATGATCATTCCTCTCTTTCTCAGCCTGGGAAAATCTTTAAAAACACTCCCCTTTCTCAACACCACAGTGTATCTGGGAGTTGAAGTCCAAGAACAAACTATAATACAGGTTAAGTCTCTTTTTTTGCACTACATTTCCCACAGTCCTTCACACTTCTGTCTCCAGCTTTCCATGTCCTCAGTTCCCCCCTAGTGGATGGATGGAGGGTTAACATTAGCTGCTATTTGTTCTGTGAATGAATTTTCTCTTGCAGAAATGTCTTTAAATATCACTGTCACTGATGCAGTTTGAGCTACACTCAAATAGGTATTGTGGTCACGTTTTTAAAACAGCACATATTGATAACATTATTAAATCAAGATGATCTCTTTTAAATATTTAACAAAACATTGAAAAGATTATTCATCGACTTATAAGAAGGTATTCTATTCACTTTACCTGATATACAAGTAACCAGTAAAAGGGATATTTTCCAATCTGCATATGACTTATAGTAATCATTATATTGAACTGCACACAAGTGGAAATATAAAAGTGTAGAAAAATCCTTTAGGTAAATAATTACAATATTAATATTAAAAGCAATTGTAACTTTCATTGGAAAGTTATAGCTGTAATATGGGGCACGGCTCCATATCCATTCTCATGAATCTGGAATGGAATCTTCTACAACCCCAAACAGGTATGGTCAAGTTTTTAAAACATTAACACCCGTTGATAAAATTATTTACATCAAAATGGTCTCTTTAAAATGTAGCACCCTCTATAGTAGGTAGGTGCTTAGAGAGAGATTTTTGTGTTAGGTGAGGTAAATTTAGTCAGGCCTGATTGTTTTGATTCTGGGTCAGGGAGTGGCCTAGGGAGTGACTGGTGACTGCAAGTAGTGACACCCCTTGGTAACCCCTCCTTTCTGGATCAAAAAGTTCTGGAAGAAAGGGTGGGGAAGAGTAGGTGAAGCTTCCTGAGGTATGTTAAGGAGTTCTGACCAATCCCCAATCTGGATTGGCAGGGGGCAGACCTCCTTAAATACCTGGGGTCAGCCCAGTCTGGGAGGAGAGTTTGGGTGGAAGAGATGGAGATAGCATAGTGCGGAGGCTGTCGGGGCTTGGAGGGAGCTCCCAGTCTGGGGGGGGGGGGGTGACCTTGGCCTAGGAGAGCTCGGGTGCAGCCAGGAGGAGAGAGTGAGATCCTGGAGGAGAGACACAAGGGAGAGCGGGAGAGGACAGCGGGAGAGGGCAATATCGGAGAGATCTCCAGGAGAGCAACTAGAAGTGACAGGCGCTCCCTGAAAAGCTGGAAGAGGTACACCAGAGCAGATTGGGATGAGAGACAGTCTGAGAAGGGTGCAAGTGCCATTTGGGACTGTGGTGTCACTGTGGAAGTGAGAGGGCCGTTGCAGCCAGGAGGGCTGGCAGGGCCAGAAAGAAGATGGGCTGGGAGCAATAGCCCATCAGACTAGCTAGCACACTATGTACTTTACTACACTTTGGGGGCCCGCGGTCCCTGCCTGTAATGGGAGGCTTGGAGGCTGTGCTAAAACTACGGCAGGCCTCACCATGCGCTAGCTAGGCCGGAAACCAAGTTTGTACAGGAGAGAGGAACAAGGAGTTAACTGTGCAGCATGTGTTTGTGCTGAAGTGAATAAGGAGAGGTGTATATACAGAGATGTATATAGAGATCCCATAAAAGAACTGTTGATCCATGTGCATACCATAATCACCCCTACCCTATCCAAGTTCAATCCCTTAATAAAAATAAACAAAAAAAAGTACCAGCCTGTTCTGTGACTCCGGATGTGAGGAAAAGTGTGACTAAGGGCAGTGTGATCAGGTGAACCACAACTTTCAGCAACCCCTACGGGGGCATGGATACATAGTTCTCCTTAAACCACTTGCCGACCGCAGTCTGATGGCGACAAAGTGGCTCGATATCGCAAACTGCCGTCATATGACGGCGGCTGCAATATTCCTCACTGTAAGCGCGCGCCACCAGAGGCGCGCTCGCGTGCTCACTGTGTTCGGGGAGGGGCAGGGAGCGGGTAGGGCTGACTCGACCGCCGCCAGCTACCCACGATGGCCCCTCCGCAGTGAAAGAACGGAGGTCGTTGTAAGTAAACACGGATCTCCGTTCTGTTAGAGGGGGTAGGGCTGTGATCACAGGCTTCCTGTATATGGAAGCCATGATCACTCCCCTCCCCCTGCCAGGCCAACCCACATACAGTTAGAACACGCCCATGGAACACATTTAACCCTTAAAGATTATACCATACAGTCTGCAGGACATTATTGTGGTGGCAACCTCATCCCAAGATATATGGTAGACAAGTAGATTCCCCCCAACAAAAAGGGACTTTATTATAAACACAACTCCAGCGCCAACCCCGTGCAAATAATTAAACAATATTAAACAAAATGTAGTCCATATCATCCATAAATAGTGTCTGTTATATGTAAACATTCAACCGTAATATTGTTTAATTATTTGCACGGGGTTGGTGCTGGAGTTGTGTTTATAATATGTTTTAGCAGTTTTGCCTAAGAAGTCACAGCAGCCTTCTGGTGGAAAGCCAATAGCTCTCCCAATTTCCTGTTTTATATATATATATACTCATAAGATTGGTGTTTATATATTTACATTTTTTTGGTTCTTGTCTTACGGCGCAAGCAGTTTTTCAGTTTTTTAAAAAGGGACTTTGAATAGGTAAGCCAACCACATCCATCTATGTAAAAAACATTATTTTATTGAAT
This sequence comes from Glandirana rugosa, assembly GCA_018402905.1. Taxonomy (NCBI): domain Eukaryota; kingdom Metazoa; phylum Chordata; class Amphibia; order Anura; family Ranidae; genus Glandirana; species Glandirana rugosa. The sequence continues at coordinate 314,163 of BLSH010399185.1, forward strand.
ATACAAAAGTTGATCAGAAAAGATCATCTGATAAACTGAATAGAACAAAAAAAAAAAAAAAAAAAATCATTACATATAGAATATTTAAAAAGGTTACTATTCCATTGTACTGATGTTGTCTCAGTGAGATGTTGTTCTGTTGAGCATAACTGGTGAGTCCATTGTTCGCGATGGCATGCGGTTACCCAACATATATGTTTCGGAGCATTTGCAAGCCCTTCATCAGGGGTAGCTGTACAACGGGTTGTAGCACACAAATGTGTTTTACACATAAAAGTTCTTCTAGTGTGGAGGAGACAAAGACGACATATTAAATATTGTAACCGAAAAACATATACATTTACAAAAATTGCCATAAAGAGCAAAATATGTGTAATGCCATAAAGATACCTGAGTCAAAAGTAATAGCGAATGCACCCCACCATTGTGAGGGGGAAATAAGCATTATAATGTTGCTGCTGGGTGGACAAATTGGTCTATTGGACACGATTGGGTATAAGCAGAAGGTCATATGCTGTGTTCTAGAAAAAAAAAAAAAGGAAGGACATAGTGTGGACAGCCGAGAAACATTCCATAAGTGGACAGCCGAGAAACATTGAAAGACCAAAAGCAAAGGCCTACCTATGCGGGGCATATATTGAGACTCACCATCAAAGCATCTTTTTTTTGTATGAAGAGTTCAACAAGGAAGAAAAAATAGAATCCGGTGAGAGAAGACGTGAAGATTAATTTGTCTTATGAGAATGACCAAAGGGATCTACCCGCAGTCTCATATGGATGTCTCAATCCACCGACCCTTTGAATCTACAACGTAAGAGTAGAAAGACACAAAATTGTGTAAGGAACGGGAGGGAGAAAAATATGCCCCCCCATCCTTATAAAATACCCCAAGGAGAAGGCTCGACTGAGACACCAAAATAGTCCTCCACAGTCTCGCCCATATGAGTATCCCAGGAAAGCAATAGAACAGCATATGAAAGCCATCAAGAGTAAAAGGTATTGCAAAATGGAAGAAATACCAAAAATACCTCCGACAGCCACACAACCCATAAACCACCTTCACCACATCTGAGGAGAGAGAGGGAGATAAAGAGAATCGTAGCCAATGGTACCTAGGTGCCGCCCACAGCTCCACGTCCGTCCACCATCTGGATCTGTCTCAAACAACAAACAGATCCGGGCAGAATATAAGGCGTCCTTCATCACGTGTGCATGACGCACAAGATGGAGTGCGCATGTCCGCTCTGACGTCAGAAGCGCTTCCGGGCCGACAGAGCGGACATTACGGTGGAAAAGCTGGAACGCAGAACAAGGGGCTCACTAGCCCCTATCATTGCAGATAGAACGCATAGATGCAAGGGAACCGGAGGATGGGCACCAATCCCGTACCCAGGAGCTCACAAATTATATAAAGGTTTTTTCAAAGTAGAGAAAAATATATGAAAATATGAAAAAAGTATGAAAATATGAAAAAAAAATCTGAAAAAGAAAAATGTGTGGAAAAAAGGAGAAAAGAATATATATATTTTCTTTTTTGCCTTCCCTGGTGCTATAAACTTGATTGAGGATGATATCAAGTAATTGACCTCAAATTCACGTCATATTGTCCACTCAGCAGCAACATCACTTGGATGGATTGGTATAACCCACCACCCTTATCCCCAGACCAAAAGGGATCCTGATGGTATTCACATTATTGCACAGAAACACAGGAGAATGTGGACCTAGTAGGCCCCCAAATCATGTTGTTACCTAACAAATAGGATAAGGAGTACCACCCACCTCCTAGGTCGACAGATGAGTCACTAAGATGGTATACTAGAGTCCAGACCTCGTGGCCCGGAGATGGACATAAGAGGAAACGTGTCATCCATGTCCCTCCCATGTCCCAAAGACAAAACCGTCCAGGAATGGACGGTAGCTGACCATACTGTTGAGACCTGGTGGCATAGTGGCATTGAGCGCCACTATCCAGCGGGTCTCCCTCTGTAATAAAATCTTGTCCCAATCGCCTCCCCGATTGCTGGGATGAACCCGGTCTAGAATGAAAAAATCTATTTTGGGGGGGTGATTGTAATGACTATCCCTGAAATGTCTTCCCAATGGTAAGTCTGGATTACATTTATTTATGGATGTTAGGTGTCCAGGGGCTCTTTTATAGAACTCCTGTGTGGTTATACCCACATAGAAAGCCCCACATGCACACATAAGTAAGTAGACCACTCCCATGGTAGTACAATTAGCAAAATGTTGTGGTCTAAACCACTGACCGTTGGGTAATCTTATACGAGCGTTACTATTCATGTAGCGACAGATCTTGCAGCCCCCACATCTATAGGTGCCCTTGCGTTTGCAAGGGTCACCTCGAAATTCCCCCGTATATTCACTCTGTACAAAATGATCTCTTAATGAGCGAGAGTGTCAAAAGGTAATAGGGGTTTTTTTAGGTAGAAGGGGAGCTAAGGTGGGATCCATAGTAAGAATGGGCCAAAAGTGTGATAAGATTTGTCTAATTTTACCATGATGTTTGGTATATGTCACTATCATCCTGGCTTGATTTGAAGGTGTATTGGGGTCCACCATCTTTTCCTGATTGTTGGTTTTACTATACAGTAACTGTTTTCTCGTTATGTTTTTTGTGTGCGTTTATAAGCCTTTTTGAGACAGTTGTTGGAATATCCTCTCAATTGGAGCCTCTGTCTTAATTTAGCTGCTTCTCGTTCAAACATTTCGTCTGTGGTGCAATTCCTACGTACACGCAGGTATTGTCCATAGGGAATGGATTTTATTAAAGTCCTAGGGTGCAAACTAGTCGCATGCAGAGTGGTGTTTCCTGCAGTGTCTTTTCGGTAAAGAGTATTCATGAGTGTGCCTGTCTTATCCTTAAGAATGGTTACATCAAGGAAAGTCAGTGCTGAGGAATCTGCCGTCATGGTGAATTTTAAATTGAAGGTGTTGCAATTCATGGCCGATAGACACTCTCTAGTGTTCGTCCAGATGAGAAAAATATCATCTATAAATCTGTACTATATTAAAATATGGCTGGTTAGGTCAACAAAGGCATCATCCACTAGAAAGGTTCCTTCCCATTCCCCCAGGTACAGGTTGGCATAGGACGGGGCACAGCAAGTCCCCATCGCCACCCCCTGTACCTGGAGGAATAGGGAACCATCAAAATGTATTCAAGAGAGGATGATATAAAGTTATGTAACTTCTTATCATCCCGATGAGACTGGGAGAGAAAGTGTCTAATTGCCCATATTCCCTCCTCATGTGGATTGGAACTGTAGAGTGCCTCCACGTCCACCGAGACCAAAATAGCCTCAGGTGGTACATGGAGGCCTTCCAGGTTTTGGAGAAGGTGGGCAGTATCTCTGATGAATGAGGGCAAGTTGGTCACAAGAGGGCGTAGTTGTTCATACACATACCTACTTAAATTTTAAGAGATGCTGCCCCGACCAGAGACAATCGGTCTCCCCGGAGGTTCCCTTAGGTCCTTGTGGACCTTGGGGAGACTGTAAAAGGTTGGGACCTTTGGGAATTTGATTCGTACAAAGTCCCAGGTGTATTTATCTATAATGTTTTCCAAGTAGGCTGTGTCTACCAATAGATAAAATTACTTGTAGAATTTATCTATGTTAGACCGTGATATGCATTGATACCAGTCCGGATTCTGGAGAATCCTCAGACACATAGCTTTGTATTGGTGATTGTTCATCACCATGACATTACCCCCTTTGTCTGAGGGTTTTATTGTGAGCTGATGTTGATCGCTCAATACTTTGAGCATATTACGTTCGTCTTGTGATAGATTGTCCCTGCATCGTTGCTTTTTGAGACTATCCAATTCACGTGTAGTCATAGCAACAAAGACTCTGATGTTGGAATTTAAATCTAACAACAGAAACCTGCTTGATTTCTGTCGTAGTGTTGAGGTACCCAGTTTGTTAATGATTGGGTTAGATGTGACAGCATTCAGAGGGAAGCCAATATCTAGCTGGTCACCTAGATCATTTTGTTCATCTAAGAGAGCTGATAGCTCTTCCACTGCCTGTTTTTCCCTAGAGGTTAAATTAGATTGTTCCTGATTGGAAGTTTTTTTCGCGTGTAAACTCTGGAATAATAGTTTCCTTGCGAATAACTGTATATCCTTTTTAGTTTCAAATATATCAATATCAGCATCTGGGCAGAAGGTTAGGCCCCTAGATAGGAGGCCAACCTCCCGCTCAGATAGTTCATAATCAGAAAGATTGATTACACTTAAGTTGGCACCAACAGACAGATCACTGTCTTAGAGCGCCGCCTCCAGGTTAACCCCTTCACTGCCAATGGCATTTACACAGTAATCAGTGCATTTTTATAGCACTGATCACTGTATAAATGACAATGGTCCCAAAAAAGTGACAAAATGGTCAGACATGTCCACTGCAATATTGCAGTACTGCTAAAAATGCAGATCACCGCCATTACTAGTAAAAAATAAAAAAATAAATAAAAACCCCAGAAATTAATTCTCATCATCCATAAACGCGGCAACTTTTGCGCAAACCAATCAATACACGCCAATTGCGATTTTTTTTTACCAAAAATATGAGGAAGAATATAAATCGGCCAAAACCGATGGAAAAAAATGTTTTTTTATATATTTTTTTTTTTTTGGATTTGGATTTTAGCAAAAAGTAAGAAATTAGGTTTTTTTTTTGCAAAATTGTCACTCTTCTTTTGCTTATAGCGGCGATCAGAAATGACACAGAGGTGATCAAATACCACCAAAAGAAAGCTCTATTTGTGGGAAAAAAAGGACGCAAATTTCATTTGGGTACAACGTCGCACGACCGCACAATTGTCAGTTAAATCAACGCAGTGCCGAATCGCAAAAAAGTGCTCTGGTCCTAAAGTGGGAAATCCTTCCAGGGCTGAAGTGGTTAATGTGAGAGCAAACATATGGTTTGTATGGGTAATAAAATCTTGGGAGTCCTAAAGGATTTCCAAATGAATATGACAAACACAATTACAGAATATATTAATTTCCTAAAACAAATGTTGTATTGATTATTAGAAACTATTGAATCACATCTAAATCACTGCTCTCTGGTGATATCTAATGACTTTTTCACTGCACAGGCTATTTCCAGTAATATGCGCTGATGAAACACTTCATTGATTCAAGTGATGTTTGCAAAGAAATGATTTTTGTTTTCAAAGGATATAACAACTTGTAGGTTCATTTAGCAGGAAAAAGATTGCCTGATCACTTCATTAAATCTGTGCAGACTAAAATATGCATTGTATGGAAAGCTTCTATGTTTTCTATGTAAAACATTAGCTCTGCTTTTGGTCTCCTGATAATAAAAATACAGTGAACATACACAACACACTGAGAACTATGTTCTATGTTTTATTATATATATGTCTAAATAATGGTCATTGACAAGCCCTGGCTGAAAAACGGATAACTCTGACATTTGCCAGAAATACTTACAAGTCTCACAATGCCCATTGACCAATTGGCTGGTCATCAGTCAACAATGTCTTAAGTCTCATTATTATGGGTTTGGATGGAAAATTACATCCAGTGTGGCTTTCTGGCTAATGAGCATGTGGGGTTTAATAGGGCTTGAGCACAATGTACCTTTTTTTCAAACATAGAAGTTCACTTAGCTGCTTGTGTTCATTACAACGTTTCCTGCCCAGCATTGGGGAATGGAACTAAGCAACCTGTACCAAGGGCGACTTTTTGGTGATCCCTTTGCAAGTGAATCTGTCACCTAAAAGTCATAATCTACAAAGCTAATTACATTATATCAGGAACCACAAGGTGTCAGCACATACTTTAATGTCCTTTTAGCTTGAGTCATAGCTGGCACATATTATTTTCACATTTAACAAGGCAATGCTTGTACCTCTCCATATTTCAGAAAGGCACATGTATGGGCTCAAACACTGGAAACTGACAGTTGGAAACCGATGGTGAAAAACATCCATATTATAGCTTTTACATGCCTCGTTTATGCAACATTAACAGCAGTTATGAGCGTTGGCGGTTAGAAGCGTTTTTTAAAGATGAACGCAGGAGACCCTCCCAAATGCCCACAATGCATGAAAAACAAGTAAATTATTAACTATTTCAGCCATTCTGTGAAAGAAGAGAGAGCGGCAGCAGAGAGAGCAGTTTGCTTGTAGATAGCTGTCTTATTTTTTGTGTTTTCACTATGGATCCCATCATATGCATGTGTGATGAAATGCTCCTGATGTTGCTGTTGCTCAGAAGATGTAGAAAATTGCTTGAGAGGACCAGAGTTCATTGCGACTGGACTCATCCATTGATGCAGGAAACAGCATGTGGTGAAATGTGTTTTTTTCAACATTTTTATATGTTCAAAAAGTATCAGCTTTTTTTGTTCCCCTTTAAAAATGCTTATAAACGCAAACATGCATAAACGCAGTTTACCGCGGTTACAAGCATTTGGAGTTTGAAATGCCGGTAAACTACAATCCAGAATAAGATTTTTCCGCTTTTAAAAAATTGCCTGTAACCTCAACTGCCCCTAAACTACTATAAACTACTACAACATATAGAAAAAAGAGAGAAAGAGTGAGACTTCATATGAGGCTAATTACTGCAAAAATAGGTGTATGGACAATATACGGTATATAATAATAAAATCTTTATTGTATCCAATACAGTTCCACGGTAGAGAAATGCATAATAAGTTTTCAAAACATATGCACAACCATATACAATGGGCTGACATAATGATAAAAATATACCATGGACATATACATTATATAGGATGATAATGCATAGTTATACATATACGTACAACTGAATACATGCTGGATAAAAAGTGGAACTGTCTTGGCATCACATGAATAGAAAAACTATACGCACGTTTCATGAATCACGTTAACTCATCAGGAGTATGGATGCAAAAATTCACTGCAAGTACATAAAAAAATCAGAAAAAGGCTTGCCTTCCATGGCGTGCCACCGTCCTATTTGTAATAGAAGAAAAACCCTCTATACATGGGAAATCCCAAATATAAAGAAGAAAAAGACTTTATGGGCACACATGAGACTAAAATAAATATATATATATAAATATAAATGTTATTAATATAATGCTTAAAACATTTGTACGAAAGGGTGCTCCTATGACAAAAGAGCATATCATGTAAAATATAACAGTCTATGGGACTACAATGCAATGGAGCCAATTCTGATACATAATACCAAGAACACTGTATTGTGTGACAGTCATTGAGGTTGACGCGTTTCACTCAAAAGCTGCTTCTGGACCTTGTCCAAATAGAATTACTGCCGGTGCTCCAAATAAAGCCAAAATGTCAGGGGGCGGACACAGGTGATAATAAAGCTAGTAGACAGCAGACTTCACTTCACTTGTAGGAGGACTTTCTAAATGAACATCATAGCTGTATGTCAACCAGCATGTATGCCAAATTTCCCATGTATCTATTGTAGCTGATCTTAGGGATAAAGGATTGACCTCAAAAAGCGAGAGATGTGGAAAAAGAGCCGTTGCAGCACGTCAACAGGCGGTGAGAAGGTTCTGTATGGATAGTATGAAGTCAGAATAAAGCCCCCTCTAGATAGCAAGAAGAAGGGGGCACCATAAAACATCATAGGTCCATTCAGAAGGATCTGTATAGATGGTATGAAGCCTCAACTGACCACCGATGGAGGTGGTGGCAAAGAAGGGGGCTGAGCATCAAAATCTAAAAGACCCAAATTAAATACCACAGTCTACTTAGACTATCATGCGGAATGTAAGTAAGAAATAACGGCCTGTGAAGCAAGTGCTGCAAGGGGGAGAGAGTATCAGGCTCTAAACCCCAGGTCACTTTACCAGAGAGTAGGGGTACACCATGTCCGCCGCCACGAGAACATAAAAAAATCACATATATAAATATAATAAATCCCTCATAAAACTTGGGGGGGGGGGGGTCCCTAAATGTTCCAAAAAAGTTGGTTAAACTGGTACAGATCAGCCCTAGAACAAAACTGGCTCACAAGAGGGTAAAGGGATTGGAAGAGGGGCCCCTCCGAAATACTATAAACTACTGAGTGTACATGTACAGATTAGATAACATAGAGGAGAGTTCAGGAGCTGCTGAATTGCCCAGCTGCTCCGAAAACTTCAGTTTAGCAGCTGTAGTGTACATAAGACCTAAGAGTTAGGAATAATTAATTAGGGGAACCATGGATTTGTTACAATTCTTCTGAATATTTGTTTGATTATCTGTCTGATCTGCAGAGAATCAAGCAATTTAGGAAACCAGGTAGCCTTGATTCAAGAATTGTATAAAGAATTGTATAAATTTAAGTAGGGTTGACAAATCGGAATATATGTGTTCAAGCGAATCAAAACATTTCATGGTTTTGCAAACTGGTTTTGCAAACTTATTAAAAAAGACGTATAGCCAGTATTTCAACTTGTGTTGACTCTCCCAGGGGACCCAGTGCACATAGCAAATGATCCCATTAATATGCAGTGGCTTTTAAATAAAGTGACATTTATAGTTCTGTCAGTGCTGGTTGTAGCCCAGTGTATTCTTAATATACACAAACCATAGCGCGGGGCTCATTATATTTAATTACAGTGTATTCTCTGCATTCTTCTTTTATACTAAAATAAAATAATGGTGGCCACACAAAATATTGATACTTTGGGCCCAATTTGGACATTTTCACTTAGGGTGTACTCACTTTTGTTGCCAGCGGTTTAGACATTAATGGCTGTGTGTTGAGTTATTTTGAGGGGACAGCAAATTTACACTGTTATACAAGCTGTACACTCACTACTTTACATTGTAGCAAAGTGTCAGTTCTTCAGTGTTGTCACATGAACAGATATAAAATATTTACAAAAATGTGAGGGGTGTACTCACTCCTGTGAGATACTGTATATATATATATATATATATATATACCGTATATACTCGAGTATTAGCCGTGTTTTTCAGCACATTTTTTGTGCTGAAAAAGACCCCCCTCGGCTTATACTCGAGTCAGTGTCTGTGGGTAATGAGTAGATTCCCATTACACTGAGCGTGTTGCTTCTAAGAGCCGTTTTGTGCATGAAACCTTGACCTGATTGCATTGGAATGCAAAGAATGCTGAGAGAGGTGTCAGATTTTCAACTTGATGTTGGGAGGTGGGCGGGACACGTGGGTGTTAGCTGTTCAGTCCCACCCACCTCCTGATCTCAGTGAAGATCTGCAGCTCTCTCTCTCTGCATTCTCAGCATTCTCTGCATTCCAATGTAATTAGGTCACAGTTTCATGCACAGCGTGCTCTGTAGATTGTGAATCTACCTTACTCATCTCTTCTGTGTCCTGGCTAAAATCCCTGTGTCCTGGCTAAAATCCCTGTGTCCTGGCTACAATCCCTGTGTTCTGGCTCCCTGTCCCTGTGTTCTGGCTCCCTGTCCCTGTGTTCTGGCTCCCCGTCCCTGTGTTCTGGCTCCCTGTCCCTGTGTACTGGCTGCTGCATTTCCCACCCTAGGCTTATTCTAGGGTCAATAACTTTTCCCAGTTTTTTGTGGTAAAATTAGGTGCCTCGGCTTATATTCGAGATGGCTTATACTCGAGTATATTCGGTACTCTGCATTCAGTGTAGACTATATACAGTCAGTGCAGAGTAGTAAAAAAAAATGGCACTGGTGTCCCCCCTAAAATCCATACCAGATCCTTATCCGAGCATGCAGCCTGGCAGGTCAGGATGGGGGGGCGAACAAGTGCCCCCCCCCCAGAACCTTACTAGGTCACATGCCCTCCCCAAAGCACTTTGTCCCCCTGTTGATGGGGACAAGGGCCCCTTCCTGACAACCCTGGCCAGTAGTTGTTGGGGTCTGCGAGTGGGGGGCTTATCGGAATCTGGAAGCCCCCCAGGTTCTGCCCCCCCATGTGAATGGGTATTAGGTGCATTATACCCCTACCCATTCACCAAAAAATTGTCAAAAAAGAAAAAACCACAGGAGACAGTTTGGGACAAATCCTTTATTTAAAAAGAAAAAAAAGTGTCCCCCGATGTAATCCACGCCAATCTTGGCGCGCGACGGACCCTAAAAACAAGAAAAAAACATGTGACAGCTCCTCCTCGATGGGAGGGCTCCCGCGACTGATCTATCTTTATGGTGACAGTGTATTTATATGCAAGCTTAATGAATTTTCCTATCGCACTCCTTTCTGGCGATATTTATATGCAAGGGCGTGGCCACCCGGTGACATCAGAGGGGGGTGGGGTCACTCAGTTACGTCACCGGGTGGCCCCGTCCTTGGCTATAAATAAACTGTCACAGCAAAAAAAGGTCAGTCGGCGGGAGGCCTCTTATCGGTGAGGAGCTGTTTCATTTTTTTTTTTTTATTTTTTTTTCGGGTCGTCGCTCGCTGTGATTGATGATGGATTACATCAGGGGACGCTTTTTTAAAGTTATTTTTTAATAAAGGACTTGTCCCTAATTGTCTCCTGTCATTTTTACTGTTTTGACACTTTTTTTGCTGAATGAGTAGGGGTACGATGTACCAGATACTCATTTGCATGAGGGGGTTGGGATCTGGGGGTCCCCTTGTTAAAGGGGGCTTCCAGATTCCAATAAGCCCCCCACCCGCAGACCCTGAAAACCACAGCCCATGGGGACAGGTTGCTTTGGACAAGGGCACAAGGGGACAAGGGCTGGGGGGCCCCCTGCCCCAAAGCAACCACTCCCTGATGTTGAGGGCATGTAGCCTGGCACGGTTCAGGAGGGGGTGGGGGGCTTGCTTGTCCCCCTATCCTGCCCGGCTGCATGCTCAGGTGAGGGTCTGGTATGGATATTAGGGGGGAACCCACAGAATTTTTTTTTACATTTTGGCGTGGAGTTCCCCTTAAAATCCATACCAGACCCGATGGGCCTAGTATGGACTGGGGGGACCCCACACATTTTTTTTTTCAGTGATTTTTTACCTATATTGCCAGAAGCTGGCAATACATTACAGCCACAAGCAATTTTCTAATGACTTTTTTCTTTAGAAATGCACTGTTCTAAACATCACACAGATGTGCCACTTTACAGACAGACTAAGGGGATCCTCCAGGCATGATATTTAAAGAAAAATTTAATTTTTATTTTTTCACTTTAAGCATTATTAAAATCACTGCTCCTGAAAAAAGGATTGTTTTGAAAACCTTTTTTTTGCATTGATACATGTCCCCTAGGGTAGTACCCAGGTCCCCATACACTTTTTATGGCATTAACTTGCATATAAGCCTTTAAAATGAGCACTTTTGATTTTTCATGTTCGTGTCCCATAGACTTTAATGGGGTTCAGATGGTCGCACAAATGTTTTGCCTGTTCCGTACCGGGGGGGGGGGGGGTGGTCGGGGTGTTCGGGCCCATCCATACTGAGAACTTGTTAGAAGTTATCAGGCTGATAACAGAGGAGCGAAACAGCAGAAAGACACGGGGCTTAGTGCTTTGGAGAGAGATATGTAAACACTACAGATATATGTGACTAAGTCATATTTCATGAATCGGGTTTACATCCACTTTAAGCCTAGTAGACAAGGCTCGTGATCAGAAAAAGTCTGCCGACCGGCTCCACCTATCCTTTGGCTGAGAGCGCTGACCAGAGTGTTCTGGTGGGGGAGCTGTCCCCCTGTCAGAACATAATAGCACAGCAGGAGAGATCGCTGTACTAACATCGAATTGGTAGTGCAGCAGCTCCGACTTTAGCTGTACAATTTTTTTTCATTCATCCCACTTGGTTGCGCAAAAAAAATTAGTGGTGTGTACTAGGCTTTAATGTGGTTGGAT
>BLSH010399185.1:325989-345025 GCA_018402905.1 Glandirana rugosa
TTTAATGGGGTTCGGATGGTCGCACAAATGTTTTGCCTGTTCCGAACCGGGGGGGTCGGGCCCATCCATACTGAGAACTTGTTAGAAGTTATCAGGCTGATAACAGAGGAGCGAAACAGCAGAAAGACACGGGGCTTAGTGCTTTGGAGAGAGATATGTAAACACTACAGATATATGTGACTAAGTCATATTTCATGAATCGGGTTTACATCCACTTTAAGCCTAGTAGACAAGGCTCGTGATCAGAAAAAGTCTGCCGACCGGCTCCACCTATCCTTTGGCTGAGAGCGCTGACCAGAGTGTTCTGGTGGGGGAGCTGTCCCCCTGTCAGAACATAATAGCACAGCAGGAGAGATCGCTGTACTAACATCGAATTGGTAGTGCAGCAGCTCCGACTTTAGCTGTACAATTTTTTTTCATTCATCCCACTTGGTTGCGCAAAAAAAATTAGTGGTGTGTACTAGGCTTTAATGTGGTTGGATTTTAAGTTCAGATTTTTCAACAGCCCCTTCCCCCCACACACAAATGTAACCTAGGCAGATTCAATCATTCCTAATTGTTTTAGCAAAGTAAATATTACCCAGTTAGGGTTTATATTGTTTTAAAATGGTATAAGATAAAAGTCTGGTCATTTCTGAGGAATATTTTGGCTTGTACACCATTTATTTAACTGGGATATTTAGATATTGGCTTTGAAAGTTGAAACCAATTGTGCCATTTCCAGTCTGCACGCAGATACAACCAATTACACTGACAGTGACAGTGGGGCAGCAGCAGAGACAAGCCCTATTCATTAGAGCAGACATAGAGAGGGCATTAATTCAGGAAGCAGCTCCCAAGAGCAACACGTATTCATGTAACCTGTTTATTTTGTGGATAGCAAATGTATTTTGGTTACTACAATGTGGTCCTAAGAACATCCATCAATGACCACGTCCTTTCCATTCCAGAAATTCCACCAGAAGAAAAGATATGAAGTTGTTATTTAAAATCTGCTTGAAATGCAAAGGTCACATTTGCAGACAATTGGAAATATATATAGAAACCACATATTTCTATCAATGTAGCTTTATCACCTTGTATTATCCAGAAAAAGCAATGCAGCTACTAAATTGACCAGACTAAGCTCTGGGCATTTGTAACTACTGTATGCCAAACACTGAACAGCGAAGGTGTTAATAGGATCAATCATTGTTTAACCAGCTAAAAGGGGCACATGGTAAGTGCCATTCACTGCAAGTGCTGGGAAATGTGATTGTTTGCATACTTGTAGTTAAATGTGCCTCCCACACACCTTATGCTGTCTATAAATTGATCAGTCTTTTGCCGTTTGTTGCTTTGCAGAAATGCAGATTTCTGTAATTGCTCCTTATCTCTTATAACAGATGTTGTGGTTTAGGGTCTATGTGATGGTGGACACTGCATTATAAGACTCTGTAAATGTTATTGTAGTGGTAGCTATTCTAATCGGAAAAATAAGATGTATTCAACATAAATAGAACAAATATAATATTGGTTGGGATTTTTTAAGCACATGGAAAAATGTGTATAGAAACAATTAAAAATGTACAATATTTATGAAATCCTTGTTAAAAAATAATATGTACATCACATAAAAACAACCAGGTAGTTGATGAAACATCAATGCAACACAACCACCATGCTCAATAACATATTGGCAATTATATATTATATATGCCTCAATCATTTGAATAAGCCCCAACACATTTTAATTCTCCAAACCATCTTCACAAGGGGGACCTAGCATGGTGGTCATTGTTGTAGTGGATAGATGATTATTATTATTCTAGCTATTCCCACAGCAATCAATTGGTTCTTCCAGAGAATGCATTTATTGACTCAACAGATGACAAAGTCCAACAGGGTCCAACAGAGGTACAAACAGCATGGGTGACAGGATATTCATGCAACATTTAGACACCTTCAGAGAACCCAATTCCTCCTGTCACACCCTAGCCCTGTGCCTCACCTCTTGATGGAGAAAGAATTAACAAACCACTGCCAGCTTGAATGTCCATTTGATTACTAATCGGGGGGGGGGGTTCTGCTAGGTCAACCCAAAATACTTTTTGAAGGTGAAAAGACTCTACTTGTAATTACTTGCAATAGTCTCACATTAGTGTTTACCAGGTAAACAAACCACCATATGTATTTTGTTTGATCTTCCCATGCATATCCCCTCAAGTCTAATTACCCTCAATAAATACTCTTTGTACCATTCCTTTCAAGTATGATCACTCAATCTGCATTACATATAAGTTATATCTGACTGGTATATATAGTAGTGCCAATGGGGAATACGCTGGTATGGTATATCAGTATAATATTCTCCATTGGCACTGCTGTATATACCAATCAGATATAACCACCGTGGATAAATATTGTACATTTTTAATCGTTCTTTATATACAAATTTGTCTATGTGCCTAAAAAACCCCAATCAATATTATATTTGTTTCTATTTACATTCAAGGGGTGAGACAATGCTTTATCAACTTGATCAAACATTTTTTTGCAGGTTAAAAAAGCATTGACACTTTTTTTTTAGGTCAATTTACCTTGTTTGTAAAGACATATTTGTCTTCTCCCTGTGTACCTCGCCGCGGTGAGGTGCGTAATTTCTGGCTGCGCATTGACTCTTAGGAGATGAGTGTTATCAATCCCAGGAGTCAATGGGCATCGCCGCCTGTGCTCGGCAAAGCTTGTTTTACTTTCTGGTTCCGTGAGTGATAGAAGAGGTTTCCATAGTAACGGGGCAGGAATTTCCTCCGATGCCGCCATTGGCCGACATGAAGTGGGGTGCGCTTCCATCGCACTGCACATGCGCAAGATCGGGAGGTGCATGCTGGGTAGCCAGCATGCACCGAATCCCAAGGGAGAGACCCAGCGGGCTTCACATGCCCACAGTCTAGATGGCCGTGCTGTAGTTTTCATTGCTACAAAAAGAACAGGGGACACTTTTAAAGATAGTTTTATGCAAACGAACGAGAGCGGTGACTATACCTGGGGTAATTTTATCTTAAAAAAAAAAAAACAGCCGTAACTCTGCTTTAAATCCTAAATGAATGCATCAGGTTCATCAATCACTTTATACCGTGCAGTACATATGCAGTAGATGTTCCTAGTTGGCTATTGTAGGCCTTAGAGGAAGCAATCCATATTTGTAAGAAGCATTCCAATTAAACCCCAGCTCACACGTATGCTAATGACCTACAAGTGAAAGTTACCAAAGGCCACACTTTTCTCTGTTTAAAAATGGGTAGAACCATAGTCAGCTGAAAGTTTCTATTATTAAGATTAATAGGCTTTACGCATGAATATAGTACCCCAAGCTTATCAGATTTCAGGTGAGCAAAGGAGATGACTGTGATAGATTTTAAAGAATTCCTTTTTTCATGCAGGTCCAAGGTAATTTTAGTAATACAGCATAGCTGGCATGCATGGCTAGTTGGAGGAGACCTGGACATATAAAAGTTTCCAAGTCTCTAGAAAACTGAAGTTGAAGAAGGGGGTGGTCTGTTTTAAACCGTCTGATTATACAATACCCTTTAGATCTGCAAACAGCTATGTAGTGTGAGTAACCCCCCCCCCCCCCATATCGCTAAAATGCCATGGTCACAATGGTATGCTTTGCAGCCATGGCAGAAATTATAGCCTTGCTACTGTCGCCTCATAACACCTGGTTCTTATTTTTGTTTCTCTTTTTAAATTGTGAATGGCGATTTTCCATTGTGAGACCGCACTGCAACTGTGAGCCAAGTGTTTGGCTCCCAGTTGCAGAGCAGCCCCATTGAACTAAATGGAGAGTTTGATAGGTGGTGCTGCCTGTCAAACTCTGCAGCCTGCATTAAAATGCTGCAGCTGTGAAGTAAAGCATTGCAGCCATGGCATGTATAGGGTGGGCAGCTAGGGAAAACAGTAAATCCATGGCTCAGCTGCCCATGTGAAAGAACCTTTAGGCCGCATTCACATTTGATATTTCCTGAATGTGTGACAAAGTGCGCAGATAACACATTTTGCAGTACATTTCAAAAATGCACTGCAAATGCGCATAGTGCTTGTGGTGCCATTATTTGTTTAATGCAGCCCAAATGCAATTAGCAGACCTGTGTTTTGTCATGTGGCAGACTTGCAAAACTGCATATCCGAAAAGGTCCTAGAGCCTCTATGGTGTGTTTGCCGCACATACAGCAGCCCATTCAAATGAATGGGCTCCCTATGTGCGAAAAACAAGCAAAGAACAGGAATGTGTATTTCCTATCTGCCATTCTAGGTTGGCTAAAGGCATATTCACCCCCTCTCTAAAATCCTGTAGTTTCTGTTAACATACTGCAGCAGTATATAGTATATACTCCCCCCACTCACTCCCTCAGCAGGAGAATTGCTCCATCCAAACCCTGCATCCAGCACTGAAGTTCACAGTGAACAGAGCACGATCTGAACTGGAGGGAGGGGAGCAAGGGTCAAGGAGGAGGTGGAGCAAGCTTCCTGATCCTTCATCACGTTGACAAAAGATAGGATGGTCGACTACGAGCCAGGGGGGAGATGAAGGGGGAGTTTCAGGACCCCTAAATGGGGGGGAGGATGGCAGTCGGGCTGTTTGCCCCCAAAAAGAAAAAAAAAACTGGCCGCAACTGAGCGGCATCTCCATGTTTGCCAATATGTCTCATCTTGCTTCCTCAAGGCCATAAATGGTGGGGGTGAGCTTTGGTTCCACATTTCTGGAATACAGGCTTCAGCAGTATTAAGGAACTGTTTAGGTAATGATTTTAAAATATTTGCACATAACAAACTTAGATGCAGTTTCGATGGACGGACAGCTATGCAACTTATTTTATAAATACACCCGTAGTGCAAAAAATTCTGTACTTGTGGCATTCCCAAACATAAGCATGACTAGTTCCACAATTTTGGCAGGTATGTTATATAAGTTAAATGTTTTATTGTTGATCTGATTAGAATATTTCATCAACAAAATCACCATGTTTAAATGGAATCATCTTTCTATGGAAATATGCTATATTACCAAAAGTATTGAGACGCCTGCCTTTACACACACATGACCTTTAATGGCACCCCAGTCTTAGTCCGTAGGGTTCAATATTAAGTTGGCCCACCCTTTGCAGCTATAACAGCTACAACTCCTCTGGGAAGGCTGTCCACAAGGTTTAGGAGTGTGTCTATGGGAATGGTGGACCATTCTTCCAGAAGCGCATTTGTGAAGTCAGGCACTGATGTGGACGAGAAAGCCTGGCTCACAGTCTCTGCTCAAATTCATCCCAAAGGGGTTCTATGGGGTTAAGGTCAGGACTCTGTGCAGGCCAGTCAAGTTCCTCCACCCCAAATTCACTCATCCGTGTCTTTATGAACCTTGCTTTGTACACTGGTGCGCAGTCATGTTGGAACAGGAAGGGGCCATCCCCAAACTGTTTCCACAACGTTGGGAGCAAGAAATTGTCCAAAATGTCTTGGTATGCTGACGCCTTAAGAGTTCCCTTCACTGGATCTAAGGTGCAAAGCCTAATTCCTGAAAAACAACCCCACATCATAATCCCCCTCCACCAAATGATTTGGACATGGATGAGCGAGTTTGGGTGGAAGAACTTGAGACCTCAACCCCATAGAACTCCTTTGAGATGAATTAGAGCGGACACGTCCAAGATCAGTGCCTGACCTCACAAACGCGCTTCTGGAAGAATGGTCAAACATTTCCATAGACACACTCCTAAACCTTGTGGACAGCCTTTCCAGAAGAGTTGAAGCTGTTATAGCTGCAAAGGGTGGGCCAACTCAATATTGAACCCTACGGACTAAGACTTGGATATCATTGAAGTTCATATGTGTGTAAAGGCAGGCATCCCAATACTTTAGGTAATATAGTGTATTTAATGGTTCATTTTACTTTGTAACATGCCCTTTAAATGTAAATGTAATGCCCCAATAAACTTGTATATAAACTGTGGAATATAAATGCATGCTAGAAAGAATCATACATTTAGTCAGAATTTTTTGTGTGGGAGCAACTTAGTCAAGTAGTCAGCTACACTATATAAATTATAGGATAAAGCACAGCATCAAATGATGTTTAGACAAAAATACATCAAATGCAGTGGAAATAGCACAAGTTCAGCAGTCAGGCACAAATACATTGCTGTGATCCTTTTTCTTTAATGTTAGATAATGTCAGTGATTGTGAAGCTTAAATAGTGTCCATTTATTTTCAGGCTATAGACTTGTACTGGGGGGTTCCGGAAGAAGAATGGGACAGCCCTGATCTGCAGAGAACTCGAATGAGATTGTTGGAGGAATGTTTGAAAACATCTGCTGGACCATGCTTTGTAGTAAGTATACAGTATGTTTTACCATCTCATAGTGAACAATGCTTATTTTTCTACATTTTCCAATTAATGTTCTCCATGAGAGAAGTGGACCAGTGAGTGTCTACCTGAGATTTGTAGATGACCCCAGAGATTTTCCAATTTGCATAAAATTAAAAGGAGTCTTTCAAAGTTTTACTTTGTAAAAGACAAACACATATGCCATAGTTTGTGAGTGATAATATACATGCCAGAAAAACGGTTACACTTCAGAAAAGGAGAAGCAAAGTGAAGCTGCTGCCCATTTCTGAAAACAGCATAAAATTGACATGTTCTGCAAAGTGCGTTGTGCACTAACTTTTTGAAGGTTGAAAACGATTTGTTGCTACAGATTACTCTTTTGAGTCTCTTGTAATAGATGACTCCAGAGCATTGCATGCTTTTATAAATCAACTTTTGCGATGGAAGCTTTAACCACTTCAGTTAGGGGGCTGTTTTTTGGGTTCGTTGTTTACAAGTTAAAATAATTTTTTTTTGCTGTAAAATTACTTAGAACCCACAAACCCTATATATATTTTTTTTTCTAACGCCCTAGAGAATAAAATGGCGGTCATTGCAAAACTTTATGTCACACCGTATTTGCGCAGCGGTCTTCCAAGCCTGCTTTTTTTTTAATAAATTCAGTTTTTTTAGTTAAAAAATAAGAAAACAGTAAAGTTAGGCCAATTTTTTTTCCATATTGTGAAAGATAATGTTACGCCGAGTAAAATAATACCCAACATGTCATGCTTCAAAATTGCGTCCGCTCGCGGAATGGCGACAAACTTTGCAGCTTAAAAACCTCCATTGGCGACGTTTAAAAAATTCTAAAGGTTAGCAGTTTCAAGATACAGAGGAGGTCTAGTGCTAGAATTATTGCTCTCGCTCTAACGATCGCGGCGATACCTCACATGTGTGGTTTGCACACCGTTTCCATATGTGGGCGGGACTTACATATGCGAACGCTTCTGCACGCGAGTGCGCTTTAAATTTTTTTTTTTTTTAATTATTTATTTTACTTTTTATTTTTACACTGTTCTTTTTAAAAAAATAAAAATGATCACTTTTATTCCTATTACAAGAAATGTAAACATTCCTTGTAATAGAAAAAAGCATGACAGGTCCTCTTAAATATGAGATCCGGGGCCAAAAAGTCCTCACATCTCATATTTACACTAAGATGCAAAAAAAAAAAAAAAAATCAAAAATCTGAAAAAAATGACAGGACAAAAAAAAAAGCGGGGCCTTTAAGACCGTTGGGCGGACGTGACTTCTGACGTAATTTCCGCCCTGCCGTACTATGGAGCCGAGTGAGAGGCTTCAGTCGCTAACTCGGCTCACAGACACTGGGGGGAGAGGATCGGATCATCTCTGCCGCTGCCGGCGGGTCCGGTAAGCGGCAGAGATGACCGGAAAGCGGCGGGAGGGGGGCTCCTCTCCCGCCGCTGATAAAAATGATCTTGTGGTGAATCTGTTGTTCAGAATCGCTGTCTGAAAAAAACAATATCTGAATGGTGCCTGCAGCTGCAGGCACCATTCAGATATCCCTTCTCAAAGGTAGTGACGTCATATGACGTCCACCCAAACAGAAGTGGTTAATTATTTAAAACTAAAAAAAGCAATGAAATAATTAAAAAATAAAGAAATGAATGAATACTTTGGAAGGTGATGCCATGAAAATAGTTTAATATCTCACTTCATTGTACGGAAGATCTTACAGTTTGAACGCATCTGCTTTTCTTTCAAACTAACTAATATGTCCATCCATATGTAGCTAGGGTTGCCATCTGGTCTGATGAGACCAAGATAAACTTATTTGGTTCAGATGGTGTCAAGCCTTGTTAAAGAAGATGAGGATAAAAGTGATGGACTGGCCAAGCATCTGAGCATATTGAGCATCTGTGAGGCATCCTCAAATGGAAGGTGGAGGAGCGCAAGGTCTCTAACATTCACCAGCTCCGTGATGTCATCATGGAGGAGGGGAAGAGGACTCCAGTGGCAACCTGTGAAGCTCTGGTGAACTCCATTCAGGAGTGCTGGAAAATAATGGTGGCCACACAAAATAGTGACACTTTAGGCCCAATTTGGACATTTGCACTTAGAAGTGTACTCACTTTTGTTGGCAGCGGTTTAGACATTAATGGCTGTGTGTTGAGTTATTTTGAGGGGACAGCAAATTATACAAGCTGTGCACTCACTACTTTACATTGTCATTTCTTCAGTGTTGTCACATGAAAAGATGGAATAAATTATTTACAAAAACAGTGCGAGGACTGGGTGAGGCCAGGTGCTGTAAAACAGCAGTGACAATGCAGTTAGCCACACCCCCTGCATAATTTTTAACCCTTTATATTGCAAACAGGCCCAGCCTATGAGAGTGAGAACTCTACTCTGAATTTGGTAGCAGTGCATAATCATTGCTATACCATCACAAGAAGCTGCATTAGGTGGATTTCACTGGTAGGATCAACAGGTATTCGTGAGAATTTGCAGGGCAACTATGAGAAAACTGTGAGTGCAGATGCAATTATAATTAAGTGTTGTCGCGCATATTTTTTTTTTAATGGGGGCCATAGTTCTACTTTAACCACTTGCTTACTGGGCGCTTAAACCCCCCTCCTGCCCAGACCAATTTTCAGCTTTCAGCGCTGTCGCATTTTGAATTACAATTGCACGGTCATGCGATGCTGTACCCAAACAAAATTTTTATCCTTTTTTTTCCCACACATAGAGCTTTCTTTTGGTGGTATTTGATCACCTCTGCGTTTTTTATTTTTTGCGCTATAAACCACCAAACGGCGATTTTGAAAAAAGAACAATATTTTTTACTTTTTGCTATAATAAATATCCAAAAAAATATATATTAAAAAAAATATTATTCATCAGTTTTGGCCGATATATATTCTTTTACATATTTTTGGTAAACAAAAATCGCAATCAGCGTATATTGATTGGTTTGCGCAAAAGTTTTTGCGTCTACAAACCATGAGAATTAATTTATGGCATTTTTATTATTATTTTCTTTTTTACTAGTAATGGCAGCGATCTGATTTTTATCGGGACTGGGATATTGCAGCGGACATGCCGGACATTTTTTACACTTTTTGGGACCACTGACATTCATACAGCGATCAGAAATTTAAATAGCCACTGATTACTGCATAAATGTTACTGGCAGGGATGGGGTTGACACTAAGGGGGCAATCAAGGGGTTAACTGTGTTCCCTGTATGTGTTCTAATTGTATGGGGTTATGCTGGCAGGGACATAACAGATCTCACTGATCCCAATCACAGGGATCAGTAGATCTGTTATGTCCCCCCTCACAGAACGGAGAACTGCCATGTTTACATTGGCGGTTCCCCATTCTGCCGCTCTATTAGGCGATCATTCTGTCGCACTATTAGGTCTCCAACGGACATAAAGTCCGCCCGACCCACGGGCACGCCCACGCAGCGTGCGGCTGCCACGAGAGCGTGCTGCCGCCGGCTGTGAGTGCTGGGAGCACGCAAAGGGGCAGACATCCATGGACGCCTGCTGGGCAATTCCGATCCGTGCTGTGCCCGTCTTTCGGCTATAGCGCGGATCTGTAGAGGTTAACCGTAAATAGGCGGCGGTCGGGTTTGAGCGGCTCACCCGGGACATAGCCTGCACCTGCAGGCTATATCCCAGTATAATTTTTTAGAGCTGGCGGTTGGCTATCCAGGGGTAGCGACTGATCTGGCTCGGGAGCCGCTCGGTCGTTACCCCAGGGGGCGGGAGGGGATAACCCCCGCCGCCTTCCACCGCTCTTCTCCAGCCTCCCGTCCCACCTCGACCGTTTTTGGCAATCTGAATACTGTGAAGTGCAAAGGAGGGATGACCCCCCGGCCCTCCAAAAAGAGTACCTGTCACCATATATTACTATCCCAAGGGATGTTTACATTCCTTGTGATAGCAATAAAAGTGATCAGATTTTTTTTTTTTTTTTAAAGGAACAGTGCTAAAAATAAATAAATAAATTAAAAAAAAAAAAAAAAAAAGATTTAAATCGCCACTGTCCCCGCGAGCTCGCGAGAAAATGCATACGTAAGTCGCGCCCACATATGAAAACGGTGTTCAAACCACACATGTGAGGTATTGCCGTGATCGCCAGAGTGTGAGCAGTAATTCTAGCAAAAGACCTCCTCTGTAACTTTAACCTGGTAACCGTTAAAATTTTTTAAAGCGTCGCCTATGGAACTTTTTAAATACCCGACTTTGTTGCCATTCCGCGAGTGCGCGCAATTTTCAACCGTGTCATGTATGGTATCTATTTACTCTGCGTAACATCCTCATTCACAATATGCAAAAAAATTGGGCTAACTTTACTGTTGTCTTATTTTTTAACTCAAAAAAGTAAAATTGTTCCAAAAAAATCGCGCTTGAAAGACCGCTGCGCAAATACCGTGTGACAAAAAGTATTGCAACGATCGCCATTTTATTCTCTAGGGTGTTTGAAAAAAAAAAAAATATATATATATATATATAATGTTTGGGGGTTCTAAGTAATCCTCTAACAAAAAAAATGGTTTTAGCTTGTGACCACCAAATGTAAAAAAGTGGCCCGGTAGGTAAGTGGTTAAGATGTATTTTAAATAGCACCACAACCTTGTCCTGATAGCAGCCTCCTGCCGTTTCTTGCTCCATAAGAATCAGACTGAGAGAGGAAGGAGCTGCACTGGAGGGGGACCGGGGTGGGGGGGTGGCAAACAACCCACCCACCCCCCGGTCAGTTGGGTCACGGGCACCCCCCGGTCAGTCTGTCACCAGCCCCGCACTTACCCCATCTAGGTCATGGGCAGCCTTCGTCTGGGGGGCGGGCTACATCTTCTCCCCCTGGTGCTCCTTGGCTGTCAATAGGATCAGTTCTCCTCTCGGCAAATCGGGTGACAGGTCTCAGGACCCGCTTCCTGATATTAATTTGCTGCAGCCTGAGCCCACCCTTTTTTGAAGCCTATTGAAGCCTCTGGCTCTAATCACATTCTTCTAAAAAAGAAAAACACAATTGGAATGTATGCATCTGGTGCCCCACATGCAGATTAGGGTGCCGGACGCATGAATTAGGGGGGCGCCCTACATTACAGGCTACCACTGCATGGATGACTTTTCACAGAGTGGTGCAGGCATTGCTGACAGGCATTCAGGAAGTGGCCACGTGAATGCCTGTTATTTTTTTGTTTTTGTTTTTTTTTACACTTAAATGGGAACACTGCACCAAAACTGCAAGCCAAGCAAATTCAAAAAAATATGTCACTTAGGGCGGCAGTACTGCCTGAGGGAACATTTTTGCAGCACCACGAAGCAAAGCATCGTGGTCATGGCATGTGTACACATCCGTCCAGCTGCCTTTGCAGCTTAAGTTGTGGTGGTTGAGGGAGGCGTATTTTTACAGCCCCCCAAATGCTAGTGTAAACTAAGCCTAAGACAATTAGGCCTAAGACAATTAGGCTTTACTGCTTTGCACATTGTTATAAATCTAGGCCCAGGAGCTTTTTGATAGGAGCATAGAGCACATTGATAAGTTCATCAATGTCCTGCTGTTCCTCCCTTCACCATTTGCAGGCTGGGGTAGGTTACCAGTTGCACGCAAGAGTGACTGAACTGAATTACAGTTCCTTTGGCAGGTTAGATAATACTTATACTGTATTGTATACTTCAACTGTATATTTAGCCACTAGTTTAAAATTCTGATGATCATGTCTTTCTTAGCATTTCTTCAAGACATGGGTTGTCAGGTGGCCATGCTGTTCTGGCAGATGATTTCTTGTGGAACATGACAAATTGCTGCAGAAGAATCCCACTGTGGGTGTGAGCAGCTGCTCTGTAGCCGTACCCTAAATACTGCATTCTATAATAAGACAGCTTCAAAATTCTGACAATGTTCTTTAATCTTCACCTCTCTGTATTTTTCATGTAAAACAAAATCTCTTGATAGGAATATTGACTCAATGAAACAATCTAGCTACAAGGCACAAATGGTACAGACAAACAAGGGCATTCATTTAGTGGTGTTCTATTATAATGTAAATCAGCGCCCGTCCCTCTGATAAATAAATCACTCTAAAAAAGTGTATATGTTCCAATAACTCAAAAATGCATTATACAAAATAACATTGTGAACAATCCATATGTGAATCTTAAAATAAATATATATATAATAGCCAATGACTGAAAAACATCACATGACTGGGGACTGCTGTACTCAGGTTATCAGCCTCCCATAAAGTCAAAAACAACAGAAAAAATATATCAGAAAAAATATCAGAAAAAATCTCAGTCCAAATATATTAATAAGTCAATGGGTTAATCCTTCATTAAAGTGATAGGTGCTTCAAAGTGCTGTAAATAAAGTGCAAATCCGTGCTCCTATAATCGATAAATGTGCAGTGAAGTGACACACATTGGATGGTGACCCCCTTGGTGCCCGCACTCACCAGAGAAAGTGGACCCACTGCTTTTCAGTCAGTGGGTCATGAAAGGCAAATTCTGGTGGGGGCTCAAAATCCCGGACGTCAGAAAGATCTCAATGGGATAAATCCTTACACTGATGCGATTGTCCGAGGGCACTCAGGAGACAAAGATAAGGGAAACCATAGTGTGTACTGTACAATAAGTCTCATTTATTGCGCAAGTATAAAGTTGTACTTACAGAACACAGATAGGTCTTCAGCAAGTGTATAATACAATCCTGACAATCTTTGCTGCGGTGGCGTGCGTTCCAGAGAGAACCACCGCGAGAACCGGAAGTGACGCGAGTTGCCTGTGACGGACCGGAAGTGACGTCAACGCGTTTCGCTCGTTAGTTGAGCGTCATCACGGACGATACCACGGTCCTTCACATGCGACTATTTATACCAACTCTCAAGTTGGAAGGTGCACAATTTGCAAAACCTCCAAATTTAGAAAACGGTACACCGCTAGTTTTATGTCCACAGCTACAAAGAACACCTACAATATTAAAAAATTCATTTCCTGTGACACTACACATGTCACATACCTCCTAACTTGCCCTTGTGGCTTACAATATATAGGATGCACAACTCGTAAGCTACGAGTCAGACTCGGAGAACATGTTCAAAATATCATCAAGGGTTTTAGGCACCATAGTTTGTCAAACCACTTTAGGCTAGTTCACAACAGAGACCCCACTTTGTTAAGTTTTTGTGGAATTGACAGAATAGAACATCACTGGAGAGGGGGCAATTTAGTACAGGCCATCTCTCAGAACAAAACCCAGTGGATCCACAGAATGTCCACCTTGGTGCCCTGTGGGTTAAACATCGACCTAGACATAAATTGTTTTCTGTCCAATTGGTAACATTTTGAGAATCTAAAATTTTTTTCCCCTTCTCCTTACCCCAGCACAGAAGGTCCTCTACCAGACTCTGATGGTCTGGTGATTCATGATCACACTCCACTCTGATTGTCCACCCACAATTATGTCTACCTTCTCCCCTCCCCCCCCTTTCCCCCTCCTTTTTTCATTTAACACACCATCAGGGTATTATTCCAGCAAGTGATTCTTGCTATTATGAATATATATCTGCAGTCTACTTACCCTCTTAGACATTCACCCATTGTCACATCTATAACCACCTATATCTATCTCATTTTATAGGCATTTATCGTGCTAGTCGCAATTTTGCTAACATTCAGCTACGACTGATACCTACCTCCAGGCATATTTTTACATTTAAAAAAAAAAAAAAAAAATTTTATTTCATACATTTGTTTAGTCAGACATGGATTGAGCTATAATACATTCATTTTAAAAACTTTTTTTATTAGTTAATGTTGTATATTTTATATTGTTTTTAATTTCATGTATGGTCAGCAATAGAACCAATCTGTCTGCTTAATATGCGTGCTTTCCATTGTTTGGCCACCAGATGGCGGAGTGTGAGGCCTGTTGTCTGTGGTGGACGTTCAGGAAGCTCTCCATCTCTATCACCTTGAAAGTTCCGCAATTGCGGATCTGAGAGTTGGTATAAATAGTCACATGTGAAGGACCGTGGTATCGTCCGTGATGACGCTCAACTAACGAGCGAAACGCGTTGACGTCACTTCCGGTCCGTCACAGGCAACTCGCGTCACTTCCGGTTCTCGCGGTGGTTCTCTCTGGAACACACGCCACCGCAGCAAAGATTGTCAGGATTGTATTATACACTTGCTGAAGACCTATCTGTGTTCTGTAAGTACAACTTTATACTTGCGCAATAAATGAGACTTATTGTACAGTACACACTATGGTTTCCCTTATCTTTGTCTCCTGAGTGCCCTCGGACAATCGCATCAGTGTAAGGATTTATCCCATTGAGATCTTTCTGACGTCCGGGATTTTGAGCCCCCACCAGAATTTGCCTTTCATGACCCACTGACTGAAAAGCAGTGGGTCCACTTTCTCTGGTGAGTGCGGACACCAAGGGGGTCACCATCCAATGTGTGTCACTTCACTGCACATTTATCGATTATAGGAGCACGGATTTGCACTTTATTTACAGCACTTTGAAGCACCTATCACTTTAATGAAGGATTAACCCATTGACTTATTAATATATTTGGACTGAGATTTTTACTGATATTTTTTCTGATATATTTTTTCTGTTGTTTTTGACTTTATTGGAGGCTGATAACCTGAGTACAGCAGCCCCCAGTCATGTGATGTTTTTCAGTCATTGGCTATTATATATATATTTATTTTAAGATTCACATATGGATTGTTCACAATGTTATTTTGTATAATGCATTTTTGAGTTATTGGAACATATACACTTTTTTAGAGTGATTTATTTATCAGAGGGACGGGCGCTGATTTACATTATAATAGATTTCCAGCAGGTACCTCCTGAGTACAGCAGCCCCCTCTTTATATATCCATATTCACACAGGTCACATGTCATTTACTCTTAGCACATTAATAATTATATTTTTAGTTTCAAGATAAGGGCAGGCGCTGGTTTCCACATCACAATTTAGTGGTGTTGCCTGAAAATGCCTTGTTATTAACACCTTTTAATGAATGAGCATTACTAAACACTGACATGGGGTGTTTTTATAGGGTGCTTTGAAGCCTTTTGTATGACATTTCCTGTAAGATCCCTCGTAACGAGTGCTTGTGAGCCTTGCCTTAGAATGTAATGGGAGGTTTACTTAAAGCTTATGGCCATGAATTCAATTCTTTATGAATGCAAAAAAATGGTATTGGTTAATGCTTGCAATAAACATTTTAACTCTCAGTAAAGCTTCTCTAGGCAGCTATAGATCAATGTTGAATTGTTCTGCATAAAGAATACTTTGAATTGTATTTCTAGATTTTAAGACCATATTCCTGTAAATAGTCCCTTTATTTTGAAATGCATTTCACTGTGACCTTCACATATCTTATAGTACTTTATACCATGTAGTATACCACATGTCACACATGTCTTCAAGTAGGATATTCAGGGGAAACAAATATGGAATGCTTGGCACTGCTACTTTGCATAGAGGTGTAGAAGGAATGTCTAGGTCACCTTTGATGGAGTAGCTGAGATCCTGGAGAATTCTCTGTACAGGGATTCAAAGCAAGTCTATTCTCAGGGATTTTCTGGGTTGCTATGTCTTCCATATAAACATCTAACAACATTTGTGTACACTAAAGCCTCGTACACACGGTGCGATGGTGGTACGACCAAACGGCCAAAATCGTATGCTGGCTGTTGTATCTCATGTACTGACATGCACTAAGGCATCGTACGACCAAGCCGAATGTAGTGACGTGTTACGAGCGTATAAAGAGGAAGTTCAGGTGAATGTGATTTGTGACTTTTGAGCATACGTGTTTTGCACAGTACAACTTATTGGACCAACCTCTCTGTACATGCGGTACAACAGTCGTACGACCGCTTGTTGTACAACCAAAGTTTTCTAGTCTGCTCATCAAACTCCTGTTGTATGACCGTTGCACGTTAGCTGTTCTAATCTCGCATACTAATGGTCAGATGATCGTACAACAACCGGTCGTACGACAGTTTTCATACGACCGTCGCACCGTGTGTACGGGGCTTTAGTATGAAGGTCTACCTGACTTGATAAAATTAGAGAACAAGGGTGAGGAAGGTCTTTTGGCTACATAGTTGATGGTACATTTTGATGATGTACCAGAATAAAATCTGAGTCCGAGTATCAAGCTTAACCTTCTCTTTTTAGTTTTAGATAGAGTAGTAGGTCTATACTCCGTTTAGGTAATGTTCTTCTGTCTTTGTACTGTTGAGAAGATTTTCCTTCACTGTTTTCTGTCTTGGGGACGCAGCAGAAAGTAAAGCCATTAATACATGGTGTGCATTTCGACCATGGGTTGCAGCAAAGAAATTTGCACTATTCCCCCATCAACATAGACACTGCTGACAGGGGAATCAGCAATTGTCTTCTCCGGGCAGGGGTGGGAAGCCATCCCTGCCGGGAGAAGATAGTGTTTATCTCTAGTGGCTATAGCAGTCACTTGTGATAATTGGAAGTGAATCTGGTGGTCTGGTTGTACCCAAGTTGATTGATTGATCAACCTGGTACATTCAGCCTGCCCATTAATGGTTTGAATCTTGGCCTGTTCCTCCTGAACCACTCGAGATTTGAAGAGTGTATGGCCAGCCTAAGAGGAAGTCTCCACAAAGTGTGGGAATTACCATGTTTGATAGTTTTCCCCAGAAAATATTTGCATTCAATGCCTCACACTTTAAAGGGAAATTGTGCTAAGAGGAATATGTAGGCTGCCATTTCTCAATTCCTTCAGAAAATGCTATTTGCCTGGCTGTCTTTGGCTTCAAAGCTTGCAGCGCATAACAAACAGCAGATCAGTCAGGAAAATTGCATTTTCAGAGGGAGAACAGCGACGGCAGCCTACAATTACCTCTTAGCACAGGGTTCCATTGGAAAGCAAGCAATTGATCACACTTAGGCCCCTTTCACACTTGTGCGACTGGTCCTGTGACTTGGGACTACAAAGTCGCATGACAAGTTGTACCCCATTATTTCTAATAAGTACCATTCATATCTGTGTGACTTCAAGTCGCACCGACTTCAAAGTAGTCCCTGCACTATTTTGGTCCAAATTTGATGTGAGTTGAGGTCCATAGAGTTCAAATTTACACAGACATGCCTTGAAATCGTGGCAAAATCATGTGAAAATCCCTGCAAAATTGCGGCTACAAAATCTTGCGACTTTCTAGTCACAGCAGTGTGAAAGGACACTCACCAACATATTCTGAGCAGTTACAGATTTTACCTGCGCATTCCTATTTGAATCTTGGTGTGATTTATGCATTTCTACCAGACCTGTGCAGCAATCCAACATGAAACTGTCACAAGACTGGTCACTGCTGTTCTCACTTTTTGTGCAGGGTGACGGTCTTGTCTCCACCCCCTCCTGTAGTTTTCTGAAGGCAGCCTGTGGTGGGTGGGGCCTGCTGGATCCCTCCCACATTCTCTGCTTTCCGTACAGCTCAGTAACAATGTCACTGCTACTTTTAAGTGATAACTGGTCAGCAAAGGCATTTGTTGCTCATCTTCTTTATAGCTATTGAAGAATTTTTTTAAATGAACATTTTTTGTGCCAGGAATTCAGCCCATATTAATCAGGATTCAGGACAAGGCTCTATTGTAAGAAATTTCAGTTGCATATTATGCAGACCAGCTCTATGGAGCATTTGACTTTTACAGTTATCACAAGAGAACAACACATAAGCTGTATGCCTGATTAACTTAACACCAGATAGACTGAGATGTACAGTTCCCCATGTCCTATTAGAAGTGTCAGTTATTCTCACAAATAGGATTTCCAGGCAGAACATTGCGACTGATGATCATTCTGTGAGATGCAAATATTACTCCAGCAAATAAAAGAGCTGCAGTTAACCAGACAGAACACTTTGTCATCTTATTCAGAGAGCATTGAATGAAAGGAAAAGAAGGTCAGCTTCCCTCTTTTGTACTCTTCTGTTTACTGATAAGGGATTGCAGCAAAATATGGACTATGCTTCATTGTGGCTGATTTACTAAAGGATTTGAAGTTAACATATGGAAATATGTGAAAATTCACTTCAATTTTTTTTTATGTTTTATATGCACATGATTGGATAATTAAAGTTAACATTCACACAATTTATTGTGTGAACATTCTTAAACCCTGTAGTAAATCAGCCTTAGCTGGTTCACTTTGCTGTGAACACAGCATTTCTATTGGTAAAGTTGCGCTAAATTATAAAAAATAAAATAAAATAACAACAACCGAAAAAAAAAAACAATAGTAAAGAATGTCCACAAGTGATATGACGATAAATTTTATTTCCATGTGTTGATACTCTTGATGTAACCATCCAACACCATAGAAAGTGATCTGTGCATCAATGCTACCACCAAAGATAGAAATTAGGGTTATCCCGATACCACTTTTTTAAGACCGAGTACAAGTACCGATACTTTTTTTCAAGTACTCGCCGATACCGATTACCGATACTTTTTTTAATGTTATGTGACAGTGGCACGAATATTTTATTATTATTTTTTTTTTACAATTTTATTTTTTTATTATTTTTTACAATTTATTTACTTATTTAT
Source organism: Glandirana rugosa (assembly GCA_018402905.1). NCBI lineage: Eukaryota > Metazoa > Chordata > Amphibia > Anura > Ranidae > Glandirana > Glandirana rugosa. Next base: position 344,978 of record BLSH010399185.1, read on the forward strand.
TTATTTATGTTACAATTCTTTCTTTTTTTTTTTGGGGGGGGGGGGGGA
>BLSH010399185.1:345035-368814 GCA_018402905.1 Glandirana rugosa
GTCACGTCGCGACCCCCCCTAAATGTTAGTGACTAGAGGGCTGAGAGACATATATAAAGTAATTTCGTCGACTGTCGGTGAAGAGGAGGGCGCCGAAAGTCGACGATGTTACTTTACATATGTCCCTCAGCCCTCTAGTCACTGACAATTGTGGGCGACGTGGTTAGTGGGGGGAACTGACCGGGACATAGGAGGTCAGGCCAGTCCCTTTCTCAGAAGTCTCAGCTGCATTGAAGATGAATGGAGAGGAGACAGCGGCTCCTCCCCATTCATAAACTGAAGCATCGTAAGCACAGTTTACGATGCTCAGTAACATTTATGAATGGACAGTCAGTGGTCACTGACTGTCCATTCAGAAAAGGAAAGAGCCGATAAATTACAGATTTATCGGCTCTTTCCTCCGCTCTCCATCCTGACAGATCGAGGACAAGGGGGACTGGAGGAGCAAGAAGAGGGACTGATCAGAGGGGGATCGTCGGACACAGAGGGACTGGAGGATACAGGGCCAGTCAAGGGGGGTGATTGGTGCAGCGGGTGTTAACAGTCACTGATCTCCCGACTCCCTGTATACATTTCATTGTAGCAGCTGAAAGCCGCGGGAGGAGAAGTGGCTGTCAGCTGCTTTAATGAAATATATACAGAGAGTCGGGAGATCAGTGATTGTAAATCCCCCCCAGCGCTGCACTGATCATCCCCTGGTTGCCCAAGTATCGGATGAGGCATCGGAGCATTTTGCCCGAGTACAAGTACTCGGGCAAATGCTCAGTATCGGGCCCGATACCGATACTAGTATCGGTATCGGGACAACCCTAATAGAAATGTCTGCTTACCAGCTTCAAATGACCTCTCACTACAAGAGGTTGCTCGCGATTGTGGCTATTGCCCAGCCAAGGCCTTTAATAGTTCCCGTAGCTCTCCTGTCCTCAGCGAACTCCTTAACCCGGTACAAGTATAACAGCATTCACCAAAATATAAAAGAGCTCCACATTTTGTAAAAGTTCTTAAAACCTTTATTCACGCATACAATATATTGCACTTGCAGCAATGTAGAAAGAAATTTGCCTCGTTTTGGGCAGTTTGCTGCAAAATCTTTCCTGCATTGACTGCTTTATAGCCATAGCAGTGTTATCAAGAACATGGCTAATTCAAGTATCATTTCCAGAAAGTTGGTCATCTGAGGATTAACTTCTGGCCAACAGGAACCACTCTTGAGGCTGCGTTCACACTTGTGCATTGCGAGAAGGCGTGTAAAATTGTGTGATTTCCTGCAGCATGCAAAAACATGCAGCCCTTTAGCAGAGGCATAGCCGTGCCATTCATCATGGCATTTCCACGCATCTTGTTATTGCATGCGTGTTCACGCGCAGCAAGACGAATGGAAATGACCATGCAGTTTGGTGCGGTGCGATTTTTTAAAAGGGTCCAAGACTTCTTTTGCACATTTGTCGCTCAAAGGGCAGCTCACTGAAATTATTAGGTTGCTCTAAACACAACACGTGGGAACGGTGGTGGTGGTGTGTATGGTGTCTAAGAATTGATAGTACTTGCTATCACACCCAAAGGTCTAACAACAGGCTGTAAAAATGTTTGCAGTGGTTCAGTTTTCTTCATAGAAATAAGAAGGGCCCCTTGAGAGCAGTTCCTAATAGCAACATGGACTTCATGACTTGGATAATAAAGGTCACATCAGTCATAATTACACCCATTTCACACTGAGGCAGTTTTCAGGCATTTTAGCACTAGAAATAGCACCTGAAAAGCGCCTGAAAACTGCCTCCCCATTCATTTGCATGAGTGCTTTCACACTGGAGCGGTGCGCTTGCGGCTCATTAAAAAAAAGTCCTGCAAGCAGCATCTTTGGGGCAGGTTGGGATCGCTATAGATAGCGTTCCCAAAATGCCCCTGCCTATTGATATGAATGAGCAGCACTTCCAAAGAGCCTTAAAAGTGCTTTGAAAGCGCCGCTAAAACTGGTCTTTTTACCTTTTTTTTAAGGTCACGTTGTCATGTGACCTTAAAAAAAACACCCCACTAGAGCCCGAAAAATGCTGCTAAAACAGCACTAAAGCCCTGCAAAAATGACTGGCGTTTTAGCGATGTTTTAGCGGCGCTTCAGTGAGAAAGGGGTCTTAAAGTACATCTAAATGCTCCTTTATGACAGTCTACACAAGTAGCAAATACCATTACATTGTGATGCACAAGCCTCATAAAGTCAATAAAAAAATGTGTGTCTCACATGCTTTTCCCAGACATTGCAGCTGACAGTGGGAGGGTCTTGGCGAAAGAAAAAGCACTATCAATCCAGAAAGCAGTGGGCAGAACTAGGTGTGGCCAGATGCTGATTGACAAACTACATGCTGATAACCACACCACCTGCTAATTGACCCCCAAACTGTACATTTTATGAAAGCACAGGACCAAAAGATTTTGTAGGTTCTGTGATAGTAGCACAAACATTTATTAAAATTATATTTTTGATAAAATTACACTAAAATCAATGTACACAAGCACAACATTAGTTAACACAAGCACAACATAGCTTTTAAAATTCCAACTAAATTAAAAACATAAAACTTTAATAAATTATTAAATAATTATAAAAATAACAAACATTTGTACATTTTGAATTGTGCATTTTTGGTGAAGCAGTGAAATATCATGAAACTGTATATTAGGTGTGTGTATACAGAGGACTCCTTTTTAATTTATTGCTATGTTTTATTTAATGAATTATTATGATTTTTTTTTTCTATTTAAGTATTGTAATCAGTGGATGATAGGCCCCTTGGTTAAAGCCACTGATCATGAACTGTTCATGAACTCCCAGTGTCTGGTGGACCATTCTGCTATAAGTTCACAGTCGCTGCTGCGACCATGAGTATATAGCATAAAGGAAAGCCAAGAATGTAAGGGCTAACAATCTTGCCTGCTGCAAGCAGCTTTGTTTCGACAGAGAGCAACAAGTGTGTGAAAAACAAACACCAATACTTTTAAATACAAAAAATTTAGGTCATGCTCCTTCCAATGTTGGTATTTGCTACTATAGTGCTATTATGTGCCTATGTGCTCTTACTTCAAAATATGAAACTGCTGCTATAAAAAGTGATCCCTGGAATTGGAATCTATTAGATCAATAAGTTGTGTGTACAGCGCATGCTCCTCCTAGTATTCATAAATCATACCATCTTTACCATATAGTGCCTTGTGCATAAAAAACATAATCCAAATGCAAATCATATATATAAAATTCATACGATAGTGAAAAAATTATTATGATAGTGAAAAAAATTAATTAATAGTGTTAAAGTCTTTTAAGTTGCTTGGCGTGCTTCTGTGTAAATAAACTCCTTCCAATAGGTGATTGATAGGTGACAGTTTGTGAATTCACTCCACATCAAGAGGACCGGGGTCACTCCAAACTCACCAGATATGATGGACCCTGTACCTTGCTTCAAGGAAGGGTCTAATGGGCTTGCAGGTCTACTTTAAGGGGGACCTTTCCCTTAATGATGGTCTCTGCTGCTCCTGTTGTTTCTGTATCGATCCACAGGGGCGGCTCCACAATGTCCAGTGGGGAGGGTGTTACGCAGCTTTACAATCGGCTCTCCCCACGGCAGTTCATCTTCCAAGCCTCTGCTAGACTGATCGATCACTTTGCCAACTACTCAACTGGGGCTTTCGGTAGGGTAAAAATGTGTGATCTGCTTGCAGCCTCCTTTCTACTGTGGAAGCACGCCAAGCACTTTAAAAGCCTTTAACACTATTAATTGATTTTTTCACTATCATACTTTTTTCACTATCATATGAATTTTATATATATAGTTTGCATTTGGATTATGATTATGAATACTAGCAGGAGGATGCGCTGTACACACTACATATTGAACCAATACTTTTAAGTCTCTTGGTAGGCCTGCAAAAATACCCTTTTTACATCTTTAATAGGAGGGCCCCCGCCAACTGAATTGAACAAAAACCCTTTGACAAATAAGTTGTTCTTTTTTCGCCCCTCTTACCTCACCAACCTAACAAATCCAGCACCTTCTAGTGTCAGCTCCCACTCCGTCACCGCAGTTTGGGTCCCGTGCTGCCATCTTCTCTTCTCAAGTTATCAGGAGACTGACCGTATTTTCTGGGCTTTTGAGGATGGTCCCATGACGACATGCTGGGGCACATGCACGTTGCAGCAGTGATTGCCCGGTACATGTGCATTGTGGCAGAGATTGACCTGAAACTTCCTTGGGATACTAATATCAGGTGTTATTTTTGCCTAGGTGAGAGACCTTGAAGAGCAGGGCCAGGACCCACTGAAAACAAACCTAGTTCCCCCACTTTAAAAATATATCCAGTTATTCAAGCTGGGGGTGTGGGAGTGAAATCATGGAGAATCATAGGTTGGGGCGATGGTCTACTTTAACTAAAAATATGAAATGCTTGTGATCATCAGACATAATGGGTTTGGCTATATTGAGAAGCTTTATGCTGTTTATACGTTTCTCATTTTCTCTTTTTTATTTTGCTTTGAACTGTTTGCTACTTTACTACTGTTCTACTGTGTATGTTTTGAAACGTCCTATCCAAGCAAGTAGGGCATAACCAGTTTTTCATGCCAACAATAAAAGCTCATTTCTTTTATTCAAATAGGGTTTTTTTTTTCTTTGCTTCGATTTTCAATTTAATCTAATTATCTAATCAATCAATCTAAAATTTAATTATTTAGTTTAATTTCAATTAAATTACAGGGGTTTTATTATAGTTTTTTTATGCCCTTGCCATAAGGAGAAATGCTTGCTGCATCCAACTCTATATTTATTAGGCTTTATATGTCTCCAACCACACCCTCAACAATACAACACTGTACACGCTGATGTGTTGCAGTGCCAGATACCACATGTCCACCTCAGTATATTACATTCCAAAAGAAGGTGCGTAAATCATTTTGAAGTGGCTTAAAGGGGTTGTAAATGCAGAAAGTTTTTTATCTTAATGCTTTCTATGCATTAAGATAAAACATCTGTGTGCAGCAGCCCCCCTCAGCCCCCCTAATACTTACCTGAGGTCCCTCTCTGTCCAGAGATGTCCACGAGTGTCTCAGCTGTCCGAGACTCTCCCACCTGATTGGCTGAGACACAGCAGTGGTGCCATTTGCTGTTGCTGCTGTCAATCAAAGCCAGCCAATCAGGGGAGAGAGAGAGCGGGACTGGCTTGGGGCTGCGTGTCTGAATGACTCGGCTCGGGTGCCCCCCATATCAAGCTGCTTGCTGTGGGGGCACTAAACAGGAGGGAGGGGCCAGGAGCACAGAAGAGGGACCTGTGACTTTACAATCACTTTAATTACTCATCAGCATTAAATGTAACTTGCATATCACTATTTTCTGGTGCCACCACATTGGAGATCTAAGAATCAGTTTTTGTTTCTGGTGCCTGAAAGCTAAATTGCAGATCTGGAGACTGTCTTCACTTAGTGTACAGTCCTCACCTGTTCAATGTGGAAGCAGTGATGTGCTTGCTTTGATCAGATGTCTTCTGTTCCTTTTGTACATTCCACCATCCTCAGTTTGCATCAGGTAAGTTCTGGCAGCATGTAATTTAAAATCTACATGACCTGTCAGTAGAGGTACCTCGGCAGAGTAAAAAGCCAAGAAATTAACCATTTAAGCTCCAGATCCATTACACAATTCAGCCATGGGTCTTTTTAACTGTAAGTTTTTAATACATGTAACTTTACAGAATTGGGTCTTTTAATTAAACCATACAAGGCTAGTTTTTCATAGGATTTTTTAATAATCTTTATTTACTGTATACCAATAATATAAAATACAAGAACATCATTCCTCCCCACTCAACTAGCATCTGATATTTACACCTTAATCATACGATTTCATGAACAAGTGGGCGAGAGGAATGGATAAGAAAAGAGAGAGAGAGAAAGTGCTCAGAAAAAAAACAATAGATTTTGGTACATCTTGAGTTATTATATGTTCCTGCATAGATCAAATCAAGCTATCCTTTATTCATTGCCATCCTCCCCTCACAGAAACAAAATTCTTTAAAATCATCTACTTCTGATTGAACTTATCATATCTTCTATGGCAAATATGTATCCATTCCTCCGTTTCCATAACAAAATTAACCCGTTTAATCCAGTCCTCTATAGAGGGTACTTTTTGGGTGTTTTTTTTTCCTAATAAACAGGAATGAGACCTTTAGCTGCATTTAAGAGATCAGGGACTATGCTTTTCTTATATGTCTTAATCGGAATGGGCACAGCATGCAGTAGGCACTGTACTGGGTCGTCTTCTATTCGTACTGAGGTAATATATACGTTTACTGATCTCCATCCAGAATGGTCTAAGCTTGGCTCATTACCACCACATATGGATGTACAAACCCTGCTGACCACACTCCCTCCAACACCTGTCTGAAACTCATGGGTACATCAGGGCCACCAACCTCGGGACTCTGTATCACCTCATTAAAACTTTATAATTCCTCTCCAATGTCTTTGCACAGAAAGAGGAGTGGGTCAGATTCAGAATTGCACATTTTTGCACCCCAAAAAATGTATGCCCTATCTCCGTCTTCCATTCCCTGAAAAACCTAAGGTGTGGTCCACAATGGTTCAGAAATGTATAAACAATGTTTGTTTAGATTTTTTAAATCGTTTTTTAAAAATGAAAAAAATAATAGTAAAACAAATAATGTTGCTTTAAAGGAAATCTATAGTCACATTATACACTTTCATTTAATAACATCAACATTGCATTACAACCAATAGTTATTTTTGACAATCCAATATAAGCTTACTTATTTCATGATGTAAGCGTCACCTGCGTGCTGGCCATCTCTTTACACAACCATCTTTAGACAACTTTACACAACTTCCTGGATTCCCTACATGTGTTGCAGCTTTTCCCCTGCTATTTACTTTAAATTTCTAAGGACTACATACCTCATGGTACCTTGCTGCCTGCAAGCAGTAATTCCTGTACTGACTCTACTTCTTGAGACTCCTTCTATCCTCTGTAGTTTAGACAGCAGTCTCTTTAAATTCTATGACACAGCAGTGCCTACTCATAGGGCATAGTGAATGCATGTCACAGAATTCAAGGTGATGTGTGGGGATCTTTACAAAGTAAGTTTAAAAACTTCAAGATTGTTCAAATTAATATGAGTAGTCTAGAATCGACATGTGCAATTCGTTGCATTCTGAATTTGTTTATTAACGAAATTCAACAAATTCGTAAATTCTGAAAAATTAGAATTATTGAAAACCTGTTTAAAGGACTTTTCAGAATATTCAAAAATTCGTAAATTTGAAAATTTGGAAAACTGAAAATTTGAAAATTCAGAAATGTGAAAATCTGAAAATTCGAAAATAATAATGAAAATACGAAAAGTCAAAAGAACAAGAATCCGAAAATAAGAGCGAAAATTCGAAAACCCAAAAATTCTAAAATCTAAAATAATAACTAACTAATAATAACTATTTCTAACTATTAAATTATAGGTATTGGGATTTCTTTTTAAATTTGGCTGTTAGTGAACGTAAAGAATACAAATTTATCCAAAGTTACGAATGATCTGAAATAACAAATGCCATATCTAAACAAATGGAACGTAATAAATTAATGATAATAAATAATAATAATAATAAAGTTTTATTATTATTATTTTTCATTATTATTAATTCATTCCATTCCATTTGTTTAGATGTGGCATTCATTATTTCGAATAATTTGTAACTTCGATAAATTTGTATGTATTACGTTCACTAACACCCAAATTTGAAAGGAAATTCCAATGGTTTGAACTATACATTACAAGGGATGGATTCCAACATGGTCAAAATAGCTGATATCTATTTCCATCCTTAATTTAGGGCCAGAAATGACTGGTTTAATTTCCGGTTGCAATTTAGCACTATTGGCACCATGCTGGTTATTCTGACTCCAACTGTTGTAATAGTGACTTATCCCTTGCTGAGACCTCTATGCCTGGCCTGTATAAACAGATATAATCACTGCAGACAGTCTTTATCAGATAGCTTGAACTCACCAGACACAGATTCTTCTATAAGTGTATATTTATTGCAAATAGCAGGTACAGCAGACAACAAATGTGGCAGATGCTTGAAAGATGGTATCTGCAGGTCAAAACATGGTAATGTGTCCCAGGATGTGAGCAGATTGTGTGAGGCCTACAAACGTGAGGTCATATTCTTCCTCATGAGACAGAGAGAGGAAACAGGAAGAGGAAGTTACATCACAGAGTGACCCAGGAAAAGGAAATTGGCTCAGAAGATGGAAGGAGCACACTTAGTAAATAGAATAGGATAATTCAATATCCAAAACAACCACAAGATGGCAGTGTAACAACCAACTATACAAACATTACTATAACTATGCATAGCATTATGTTTACATGATAATTACATGTAACAGCACACTGGTAGGTTAACTGGCTCCTGGATAAATTGACCCTAGTATGTGTATGTATGACTGTGAGTTAGGGACCTTAGATTGTAAGCTCCTTGAGGGTAGCAAATGATGTGAATGTACAATATATATGTCAAGCGCTGCGTAAATTGATGGCGCTATATAAGTACCTGTAACAAATAAAATAAAAATATTACACGAATATATCTCCTCTCTGCCATTAACTAAGGGAAACTTTATGTAATATGCTACACCTTTAAATTCTGAATATAATGAATCTGTTTCTTATAAATATGTCCTATTCAGATCCATACCAGATAGAAGGTATGAAGGTGGTGGAGTGTGTTAAAAGTTGTAAACTTTTACAGAACTGTCCTGGTGTAGATTCATGTCTCAATACTTTGACCTTACATCCAGATCACTAAAGTAGTTTGCTTCAGAAAGCTTGATAATTTCCCAGTATAGGCATATTAATAATCCATTGGTACAGGGTTATTTAGGCCTTGGCAACTCTTTGGCTCACTTATGCAATACTTTTAATTTATGACTATTGAGCTTACCTAGTCTGTGCACTCATCACTTTGACAATCAAACCATTTTTAGTTTAATTTGATTGTATTAAGATTTTCCCAATACAGTTACAGGTTGCAATTACAACAGCAAGGTAAGAATATGCTATAATTATATTCACCCAACTTTGTCACATGCGTTAGTGAGTAAAACAATATAACATATCGTAACACGTTAATGTGGATAATCAGAGAGTACATAGAGAGAAATGAGCATGCTGTTCTTGAGTCATCCAAATCTAAACTAGTTAGAATAAATAATCTATAAAATCAGTTTAGAGCTGTTTCTGATAAAATGGGAAGGGTTATATAAAGTGAATGAGATGTAGGGCCAAAGCTCTTTTGGCCCTACTTCTCTTATGAGTCACAGGAGTGCACTTCGTTCAGCATTCCTGTGACCTATTTTCTGCCGAGAGCAGACTTTAGCTGTCACAAAGCCAATCCAGACTCTGGAGTGATCCCAACTTAAATGTCAGGGTCCACCCAGATGCCTGAACTGGCAGTTGCCTCTCAGGGCACCATTGGGAGACTGAGCCAGTCGCTCCCAACCCCCTACACAGCCCGGCACTCCAGTGAGCATGTAGGGCAGAGTAGGGAACTGGTGACTAACAGTCACTGGGACTCTGCAAGGTAAAGACCAAGAAATGAGCGGCAATCAGTGGTCTTTGATCCCTCAGTTCTCAGTCTTAGAAGCGGCGGGGGACAGATGCAGCATCGCAGCGATGCTGCATCCACCTAGTATAGATTTTTATTTTTCTCCCAAACCTTTCCTTTAAGGAAAACAGGGAAAGGTGGTAGAAGAAGGGCTAATAGCTTATTTGCAGGTCTTTCTAACATTGGATTAAGAACCTGGATTGTTTGATAACTGGTTTTATCCACCGAGATGTTATATTCTCATGTATTAATTCCTAAATACTAATATATTCATGTGGATTCTTAAAGTACCGGTGAACAACTGAGCAACAAAATTGATAAGATGTAAAAGTGTGGGAGGGATTTGAAATGCTGCTTTTTTCATGGGAAACTGAATGTACTGCACATACCTCTTGCTGTTATTTCTGAATTGTAATGCAGTTTCAGGTTGTAAAGTTTGGAAGACAAAAGTCATTGACCATGCATCCCTTGCAAGGTGCGTTTTTTGTCAGGCAGAATGAGTTAACAGAGAAGTGCAGATATCAAAGTCCATTACGGAAAGAATGTGCATTGATAAGTAATAGACAATGGACAGCCTATAATAAATAGCAGGTTTGTTAGAGTGGGCTATGTTTTTGTATAATTATATCAGTAAGCCTCCCCAGCAAAATATATATTTCTCCTTAGGGGAAGAGCAGTACCACAGCCAGAAAGTTAGGATAGGCAGAGAGAGAAAGAGAAAAAAAAGGAATTAAGTTACTGGTTTGCTTCTGGCGTCATATAATGTTAATGAGGGTACTTAGCATGCGAGAGATGCCTACTGTGTTTCTAAAGGCTTAAGGTTTTTTATCTTTATGAATTCTATGCATAAAGATAAAAACCTTCAGTGTTCAGCTCCCCCCGCAGCCCCCCCAATACTTACCTCAGCCTGACCCCAGTCCAGTGATGTGCAGGAGATCAGAAGCTCTCCTGGGTCTCTTCCTCCTCGTTGGCTGAGACACAATGGCTCCCAGTACTGTCAATCACAGCCAGTGAGAAGAGTGCGTGGGGTGGGGCCAAGCAGCTTGCAATGGGGGCACTCAGCAGAGGCGAGGGGCCAGGAGCACCAGCGGGGGACCCGATAAGCTGAGGATTGGTGGCTGCTCTGTGCAAAATCATTGCACAGAGGAGGTAAGTATGACATATTTGTTATTTAGGAAAAAAAATTAACCTTTACAAGCACTTTAACATTGAACATGTAACAAAGACTAAAATGGAAGCACGACATCCCTGACAAATAAATAACATCAGAGCATTGTATGAAAGAAGCAAGAAATGTGTTGACTGCAATTTAGTCTAATAGCTTCAGTAATTCCTCCAGCTTGGCAAAAAAAGGATGGCATGTAAAGCTGAAGTTCAAAAGTTTTCATTCTCTTAGCGTATACAGTATCTACAAAAGCCCTACTATCTTCTTTGTTATGTTGTAGATAGAGTAGGGCATATTCTAAACCCATCAGATTTTTTTCTTGCTGTATGACTCCCACTGGGGAGATTTACATTTATTTTCTGTTGTAGAGACATAATAGAGGAAATCTCTCAAAAGTGGACAGCTGCCTCCAAAACAGTCCCCCAAAAAAGATCTCCTTTCATCTTTTGTTCCAGTGAAACCTGTGTCATTTTGGATTTCCCATTACTTTCTGTCCCAATGACAATGATCAACAGAACAAATAGGGTAAATCTGCTCAGAGGTAACACAGATTGCAATAAAACCTGATAGGGGTTCTAACCATTTTATATTCTACCCCAAATTAAACTAAGGGCCATTACTGTCAGAATGTAAAGGTATAACTATCAAGCACGAAACTGTTAATTTTTCGTGTACAGAGACTCGTTTTCTGAATTAAAAATGCTGACAGTAAGGATTGGTAATGAAGCTAAAAGGATGACATCTCTTGGCATTGTGTCAACCTGGGTTTTATTGCTTAGTTTTGTAGCTTTTATCTAGTTTTATAAATGATAATTTTTCTCTGTTAATATGTGATATGTATTTTCAGTCATACAGTAAATTGTTTTGTAAGCCCTAAATCAGAAAAGAGCATTGCAGACTTACAGATCATTGCAGATAGACTTTTATTGCTTAACATAATCTGTTTATCCTTCAAAACGGACTTTGAGATTTGTCAAACAAAAGCCGATCTTATGAATTCAACACGGTACACCATCTAATACATTTTTTGTATAGTCCTTTATTACCACAGACTTCCCTGCATTTTTAACTATGTGGAGTATGGATCATATATTCAGAAGTATTCAATATAATGACTTAAGTTGACTTTAATTTCCTCTATTAAACTAAACATTCTCCCATAGGCAGCATTTCAGTCTCATTCAATGAAGACAAACAGCTGTGTGGAAAATGAATATTCCAAATGGATATGATCACAGAGTTTTGATAACATTATAAACATTTGTCTACACAGACTGACTGACACAATAATAGTTCATTTTCACTTTTGAGATACTGTACTTTGCATAAAAATTATATTTTCCAAGCTACCTCGTTCCATAGAAATTGTTACTTAAGCAACAGAGTGACTCTTAGCTGAGCCTGACCTACAAAATCATTTTAGGATACATCTCCTGAATATCCCTATTCTACATATCATTTATCCATCAACCTACCTCCTCCCTGGTAGTGTACCCACTGTATATATAATGCCCCCCTATCCCCATCATTCTATTGATGATAATCCTAAATTAACATTCAGATCCCTTCTTTTTACTTCCCTGTCTGGCCCATGCACAGAGTTCACAGTCTGCCCATAGACATGTATGGCTGACCCATATTTGGACAAGCACCCTAGACAACCAGAACTGTCCCTGGATGAAGGGCAGTACTCTCCCTAAGTGAAGGGCACACATGTGTGAGAAGTTTGCAGATGGGCCACAGTAGACATGTACCTACACAATATGAACAGTGTTTGGCTATGGCCAAGCAGGGACAGTGCAATGGTATGATTTTCTGCAACTGAATTATTTTTATTCACTTGGGAGGGGGTGAAGACATTTTTAGTTGCAGTTTAAGCTGCTGCCCAGCCAATACAGAATTTACTTGACCTCAAAAAATTTGAGTCGAAATAGTCGCAAAATATAACCTAATAATGTTATCTCCGCTTTGAAAACTGGGTGGGCTTATTTATATACAAATTCGGTGATCTCTGCAACCAAACATTTTGTATCTCTTCTTATTCTCACTAAGCCATTTCTGCATGTCAACAACCCCACCAGATCAGACCTGTTTGCTTTGAAAATAAGTTAATTCAAATAGTCTGAACTTCCCCTGAACTAGTTGCATTAGTGAACTGGTACAGCAGAATGCATAGGACCCCTCCATATATGAGCTGAAAAGGACCTTGGGCTTCCTGGATGATCCCTGGTCACACAGCAGAATTTCAAGAGGACACCATTTTTGGTAGTGCGGGAGGTTGTGTGGCAAAAATTCTCACTACCCTGTAATGATGCTTGCATAATTAGGAAATATTTTCCAGCATGTGTATTACCCCCTGAGGTGGAATCCTTATCATGTCACCCAAGGGGAAAGAGCCCGTACTATGATGGGGGGGTTCAGGGCACTTGTTATGTCTATTCTGTGATATGCTGAAAGAATTACATTATTTATCAGCAAATCAAATTTCCCAATACAATTTCATCCCTTGAGGTTGGTAGTGAAGCGATTTACCAACATCTGCACATCTTCCACTACTGGACAATAAAAACAAACTTTTATTATTTTTATTAAAAGCTTTTTTCCTCCCAAAATGTTCATTTTTATATGTGTCTTTTAAAGAGGAAGTAAACCTTCATGTATTCTTTGTACCTATAGGTAAGCCTAGAATAAGGCTTACCTATAGATACTGTAAATATCTCCTAAACATGCGCTGTTTAGGAGATATTTACTGTATACTGCACCGATTACATCATCAGCGCATGCGCTCTGAAGGAACGGCCGCCCGTGCCATTTCTTCAGAAGCCTGTGCCATGACCGGCAGCTTCCGCGTACCACACAGCTGGAATCTGTGGACTCGGAAGGAAGACAGGCAAAGATGGGCGAAGCAGGGACGATGAGGGCTTCGTTTGCAGGTAAGTTTAACATAATGTGCTAGTATGCACCGCATTACTTTACCTTTACTTTACAGGTAAAAAAGGGAAAAAAAACACAGTTGACTTCCTCTTTAATTACTTAAAGTCAATGTCGTTGTTTGTAGTTATTGACAGACAGCAATGGAGACCTTTACCCTCTTTGGTCTATGAACTCAAACCTATTTCCTTAGAGACTGGCATTCTAGAGTGAGATCACCAATAATATCTTTACTTGTTTCAATATATTACTTTATCTGTCTCCTTTTAGAGAAATCTATTCTTCCTTTCTTGTTGTGCACATTAGATAATCTCTGTCTAATAAACTATTACTATGCCTACATCAGCTATACTATAGCTCTTGTATAAAATATCCTCACTCTATTTTCCATTGTTGGATGTTCCAGTTGTTCCTATAGGCCTCACTTCTTCCTGTATGGTAATCATTTCTCCTTATTCAAAGATAACGTTAAACTCCAAAAATTAGCTTTCTCTGATCTCACTTATTTCAACACTAATAATATGGCTTCATCAGGGAAACCAAAATGGATTGCGCAGGCTCCTTAATTTAATGTATTTATTGTAAACTTCTGAAGCTAAATCAAAATACAGGAGTCTTTTAATGGGTTGTCTCTTTAGACCAGAGACATTTGGGACACAACTCCCATAGAAGTCTACAGGGCAGTAATGCACAAGGAGGGCCAGTAGAATGAAGACTTGTGGTGCTGGATGTAAACAGAGGAGGCTATGGCTGTCAGATCGAGTTAAGGATGCATCTGGTGAGGGGTAGGTGAGTCGGGGATGGGGAGCTACAACGATAAGTGCATTTTGTTTTAAAATTAACTTTTCCATTACAGAAGAACTCTTATGAGCTATAAAAAAACCCTTCTTTAGTTCTTGTTTTAAATATATTATTACCTTTCATTGCCTCTCCAATGAAACTGGAATGGAATATGAAGAAAAATTCTTCTTCAGTTCCCCTGTCAGAAGCCTGCTTTTTGGCCATTACTATTGTGGAGCTCAGGCAGAGCTCAGGTGCCACTGCCCTCTGTTCATTGAGTGCACTGGTAGCACTGGCATTCTTTGCACTGACTATTGCCTTAAATTGCCAACAGCTTTTCTCCCTCTCCTCTCAAATGGCATGACTGTATTCTGGTATTCAGTTCCCCAGTTCGATCCCTTCTTTGTCTCTTGAAGCAATGGCAGGCCAGGTTTGATTGCTAGGATGCAAGAGACCAGGATGAATTGAGCCTATAACTCTTCAGACACAAAACGTGGGTAGAACTGGGGAACTGGGTGCATGCTGGGTCTTTGTGTCCGTTGGCTCATGGGAAAGAGACCATACCCACCCTTACCCTGCATCAGTAGTAAAGCACTGGAAGAGCTCTGCTGTAAGTGCACCTGAATGGGAGAGGGTTTCTGGTAAACTATCTGACATACCTCATCCGCTCCATTTCTAGTGATGGCACTTGCCTGAGACAAGCGCCTAGTGCTGGAGACAAGCGCTGTCGATCAGTGCTGATTACATATTGGTCATCTTGTTAGCCGCATGGCAATGGAGGGAAGGGTGCACAATGTTGATCATGCTAAGTCAGTATCCAGACAACTTAGAAAGATAGGACAATGTTCTACATGCCCCTTGTCCCCTGAAGGACAGGTGTAACTTACAAAAATCTGGGTGAATGAAACTTCTTTTTTAACATAGTGTTAATGAATGGTGACCTGCTTAAAGTGATTAGAGCACCACTGATAAATCATTTTTTGGGATGCTGGAGAATCACAGACAGCAATCTGTTCCATGCTCCCTAAAGTGAACTTGTTAAGATGCAAAATCTTTAAAACTGACACTTGCTCTACAAAGAAAATGCCTTCAAGAGCCTGAATATTCTCTCAGATTTACTATAGAGCACCCCAAGAACCCTGAACACTGGTGCATTGGGATACACCAAATATGCCCTCCTCCTCCCACTTTCTTATCCATGCATTAATTGATCCATTACTGTAATAGACAGCTCTACTAACCAATAGTAAAGCTCAGAAACTAGGACTGAATAGGCACAGTGTGTGACCAGGAAACTGATTGAATAACAAAGTAATTTAGTACTTTAGTATTATGGTGAGCTCTGCCAAAGATCCTATGCATACATACATATAAAGCAAAATATATTTCTTTTTATGATATGATAAACACAGTAATTTTTTTATAGGGCTCTAAAAATGATGTGGCCACAAAGATTTACTGCCAAAGAAAAGGGATCAAAAGCACTAGATATAAATATAGCATAACTGAAACATGAAAAGTAGTTACACTATTTGTGCTGAAATTTACCATTGTTGCATCCAAAAAAACACTGCACCAGCAGTTTGCATAAATATGCTTTTTATTTGTAAATCTATTGAAGGGCACAACAGGATTATAGGATAATAATGTTTGTGTAAAAGTTATGTTCATTTACCCATGCCAATTGGTCACACTTCACCTTTCAGGTCACAATGACAGTGGAAGCTGATTTCTGATTGATACTGAATTTTTACATTTGGCCCTAATAAAGTGCCTGGTCACAGGGAGCCCTTAATCCTAGAACCCCACAGCATGTTGTATGTATGTCCTTCAACTCCAGAACCCCACAGCATGTAGTATGTATGTCCTTCAACTCCAGAACCCCACAGCATGTAGTATGTATGTCCTTCAACTCCAGAACCCCACTGCATGTTGCCCCTGTGGCCTTCTCAGCCACAGCATTTAAAGGAGACCTGCAGTAGAAGAAATATGGAGGCTTCCATTGCTGGCCTCCTACCAAAATTCTATTTTACCGGCTGTCTATGGCTTTACTGCTGTCTGTGTCACAGACCTAGAACATGCATACATAAAAGTCAGAGTTAAGTCACTTAACTTATGATCTGCATATGTCTTTCAGGACAGTGACTTTGGATTAACATCTAGGCCGCTACCATTGTCAGAAGAGGTCACTAGTGGAGGCCTATATTATTTTACAGTACAGGTTTTAGTTAACAAACAATTCATTGTATTAAACAGGACAAAGATTAATGTGTAAAGTTCAGTAACACACAGCAATCAATCTAAATGTATCCTTTATTGATTGGAGGTCAGTAAAGTGAATTCTGTTTGGTGGTTGGGAAATAATTCATTTTGCAATACTTTTATTAAAAAAAAATTATGTATGCTTTTTTTTCTTTTTGCAAGCACTCGGTAATAAGGCCACCATGATTGGACTTTACATTCTCCCTTTTTCAGCTTTCAGGTGTATATTTGTGAATGTCTTTTTTTTTTAACCTTTAACCTTGTAGTTTGGTATGTCAGGATAGAACATTTCTCTGTCTACATAAAGAATTACACAGCTGTATTTCCCTCTGACGTTTCACATTGCTCTATTCACTCATATCGTCTCTCATTTTGTGTAATTTATTGCTCCTGTCAAGTAAGCAAAGAACACATTTTAAGTGAATTAAATATTGATTATAAAGTAGTGCACATATAAAACTAGAAGTGGAACCCTTGTGTGGATATTTGTCAAGAATTTTAGTTTCTCTTTGTTAAAATCAATGTGTTTTGTGCGATTACTTTTATTTGTATTATATTAGAATACTAAATATTGAAAAATGAGGTTAAAAAGACTCTGTAGCAATGTAAAGTAATGTGGCTTGGTAGCAGGCATCATAAAGTGCCTCTATTTTGTCTGCACTCCACTTTCATCCAGCTAAAACGTATATATTTGAATCATATAGTATAGGACACAGGAAGTGATTCTTAGACCATGGGTTATGTGCCACTACCTTCTGGTGATTGGACACTGGCAAAAGCATTGCTGAAACCATATGCCAGTGTATTCATTTAATCCCGTTCACTCTGTAAGGCTCCATTTTCTTGCTAGTGTCCATTTGTGACAGACCCCTTCGCTTGTTGGAGAAGATTTTGTCATTTTTCACTGGGTTTCTTTTCCCTCTGCTATTTCAACTGACAATTCTATCAAGGTCTGACTGCTAATTGCATTATGGCTCATTAGCAGTTTCCGGATTGGTTACCCTCGTCTATACCTTGGGAACCGTACCTGGACCCAAAGCAGTAGGGCTGGCCTGTAATGTTTGCTTTGGGACTGCATCCAATGTTCGGCGTTAACCTTGGCATGTGGTGCAATGAGTGTAGTTAGCTGCCAGGTACTATACAGGTCCATAGCCATGGTCCATCACTATGTAACCCAGACCCCGAAGATCCTTTCAGATGTATGCTCACCATGAGGGACAAAACTTGGACCCTGGATGGGCCAGTGACATGGACAAGGTAAGGCATTTTCTCCCTCTACCCTTACCTACCGATTTCTGTCTATACAATTTTTGTTGGATTATTACTTGGGCCTTTAGTAAACACTGTATTGCATCAGTTTTTCCTATAAGATTCAGCACAGTGCTAAGCACACAAGCAGTTTGAAGGCACTTTGTGTGTTTTTCCTAGTTATCATTGTCCCACTTTATTCAACTTTGTAGGTAACATTATTATAGCTTTACCTATTTACATTTGGTGGTCTTTTTTCAACCTAACTACCCAAAATTCCTCTCTGGCTAGTAATTTAGTGCTTATAAGACTCCTGGTTGTGCCCCTCTGACCGCCATTTTCTACTATGCTGATTGCTTGATGTCTTGCCTGTTGCCTGATATCTCAGAGACACAAGCAAAATAACTCAGTTAGAGCCTGGGTTATTGCAAATCTTTCATTCTGGACATACTGAACCCCTTCAATCTGTATCTATTCCATGAGTACCCCACAGAGGAAGATCCTTACTTAGCAATAGCAGATTACAGATGCTTGCGAGCAGGAGCATATGGAACGAATAGCAACGTCTAATCACATTTACTCCATCTTAGAGTAGAGACATCCTGACCCTTTATTTCACTCTGTCGTTCAGAGAGGTACACAAACAGTCTCTCTCTCTTATTTTTTACTACTTACTGCTTCACAGAACTAGACAGTTTTCCTATACCAGCCTGCAGCTTTTACAGTCATAGAGAGTCATCATCTCCTTCCCTTTTAGGGCCAGTTCACACATAGGCGACTTGCGCTCCGACTTGTGTCGCCCCAAGTTGCGCCAAGTCGCTTGACATCAGAAATCCCATTGAAATGAATGAGAGCCATCTTAATGTACACTACTGAAGTCACTCCGATTACAAAAAAGGTTCCTGTACTACTTCAAGGCGACTTCTATCCGACTTGTGTCCATAGAATTCAATGGAAGTCTACTCCAAGTCGGATCCCCCATCTATATTGACGTAACTTTACAGGAAATAGAAAATAATTGACCCAGTTACTCCCCACAAATTACCCAGGCGGCCACAGGCAAAGTCACCTGGCATGGAGGTCACTTTAAGTCGTGTTGTAAGTCGCCCAAAGTCGCGCTGAAGTCATGTTGAAGTCGCGTTCAAAATCGCCTAGCAAAGTCGCGCCTGAAGTCGGATTGCCCCTGTGTGAACCGGCCCTTAGGAAAAATTACAAGGACTTTCCAAATCCTGCACAGGACCCCTTGTCTGTTAAGGGACCCATGTCTTATCTTGGCCTTACCACATACAGTATGTTCTTATTACTGCAGTAATTAGTCTTCTGTCTGATCTCCTGTAGACCTGATACTATTTCTCTCTCAGCCACTGATCCATTCATTCTCTGCCCATTCATAAACACTGATCTCTCTACTTCACCTATTGTAAGGGGTAGGGGACCAGCACAGTAAACACTACCATGTGATCACTGTGATGACCAATCACAGTGATCACATGGTACCCAGCCACCCGGATTGGCTGGGTTAAGTGTCTCTGTGTACCCAGCCATCTAATGACAACTCATCCGACATTGGTTAAATAAAACGCCACTGATCTGCCATTGAAAAATGTACCCTGGTACAAATGGTGTTAAGTAAGAACTTAGGAAGGAAGGACTAATGTGCTTATTAACCACTTGCCGACCGTCAACCGCAGGTTGACGGCAACAAGATGGCTCTGCTAGGCAAACCGCCGTCATACGACGGCGGCTGGCAGAGTGCTCACTGTGTTCCAGGGGGGCCAGGGAGTGGGTGCGGCAGACTCGATTGCCGCTGGCTACCCGCGATGCCCCCCCCCCCGGAGTGAAAGAACGGAGGTCCGCGTATGTAAACACGGATCTCCGTTCTGTGAGGGGGGAAATACTGTGATCACAGCCTTCCTCTATATGGAAACTGTGATCACTATCCTTCCCCTGCTAGGGCAGCCCACACACAGTTAGAACACGCCCAGGGAACACAGTTAACCCTTAGAGTGCCCCCTGCAGGTTAACCCCTTCACTGCCAATGGCATTTACACAGTAATCAGTGCATTTTAATAGCACTGATCGCTGTATAAATGCCAATGGTCCCAAAAAAGTGTCAAAATGGTCCGACATGGCCGCTGCAATATTGCAGTACCGCTAAAAATCGCAGATCGCTGCCATTACTAGTAAAAAATAAAAAAAATAAAAACCCCAGCAAAGAATTCTCATAATCCGTAAACGCGGCAACTTTTGCGCAAACCAATCAATAAACGCCGATTGCGATTTTTTTATCAAAAATATGAGGAAGAATATAAATCGGCCAAAACCGTTGAAAAAAAATGTTTTTTTATATTTTTTTTTTTGGATTTGTATTTTAGCAAAAAGTAAGAAATTTGGGTTTTTTTGCAAACTTGTCGCTCTTCTTTTGTTTATAGCGGTGATCAGAAAAGACACAGCGGTGATCAAATACCACCAAAAGAAAGCTCTATTTGTGGGAAAAAAAGGACGCAAATTTTGTTTGGGTACAACGTTGCACGACCGCGCAATTGTCAGTTAAAGCGACGCAGTGCTGAATCGCAAAAAGTGCTCCGGTCCTAAAGTGTGAAATCCTTCCGGGGCTGAAGTGGTTAATAATCTGGAGTGCAGTAGTTAGGTGTATGTCAAATACATCCCAGTGTACAGAATGCAGTTGTCAGGAGTATGAAATATACAAATGTATCATGCAGAGCTCAGGGGTACATGGGGGTGCAGGAGTACGTAATGTAGAGTGTTCAGACTCCTTAGTACATACACCCCCCCCCCCCCCATTTATCTCTCAGACAGATCCCTCTGCAAAAAAACCCATCTCCCAGTGCAGACATCCTCCAGCACAAACATTTCAGTACAGATACCCCCTGCAATACTCCTCAGTACAGACACCCCCTCAGCACAGACCCCTCAGTACAGACACCCACCCAGCACAGGGCCATCAGTACATACACCCACCCAGCACAGGGCCATCAGTACATACACCCACCCAGCACAGGGCCATCAGTACAGACACCCACCCAGCACAGGGCCATCAGTACAGACACCCACCCAGCACAGGGCCATCAGTACAGACACCTACCCAGCACAAGACTCATTTTGGAGAAGGTGGCAGAGACTTAAGGACCTCAGGACAGTTGCTGTAAACTCCCACTTAGAGTAGGCTCCAGGTCCCTTGTTCTTGGTGCTGCACTATTGGGATGTAATGGCTGTGAGGTAAGAACCATCTCTCATGACCAACCCCCTCTTCCTGAAACACCATTATTTATGATTTTTATAAAAATTAACCTTTCTATTTATCACAGGGAATAACGGTACTTACAGAAGAATTTCTTGCAGTTAGGCTTGGAAAACAACACATTTTCCTGTGTTGTGTTCTTACATTTAAAATTAGCATTGTGAATAACACCTCAGCACTAAGTCTCGTTCATTGCATTCTTTATAAGTAGATGAGTTTTCTCTGCATGTGTGAGGGTGCTTGTTAGCAATACATTTGACTCCTGTGTGACTCCTGTAAGCATGCCCCTCTATATTTAGCCAGAGTTTCCCTGGTGCTGAGTAGACATGGCAGTCCAAGCTTCCTTTGATTATATCAGTGAGAATGGCTGCTTTGTAAAGCTGACAAATACATATTGTCTGGTGTCCATATGAGGCTTAGGGGGCAGCTGAGAAATCCCCTTAGGTATCCCAATGCTTGCATCTTGTAATATAATTATCACTTGTAATCTTTCAGTGTTGACCAGTTACAATTGACGCATTATCACGTATATTCATTCCAGCAAAGACCATTTTAACAGTGCTTTAGCAAAGTGTGATGTTGTCAACACTGTAACAATCAATATAGTACTTCTTGTGTTTCATGATATCTCTGTAATGCAACATTCCCTTTGATAAATGCAATGCATGTTTTACCCCTTCCATCCTTGACCAGCGTCACTTTAAACAGGTGGTGAGAAGGATCACTGTTACAGTGGTCACATGATCAGAAGTTGATCTTTAGTTTGGACCGAGAGTCTACGACAGCTCGGTCTTTGTGCTGGGAGCACGCAGTGAGCTCACTCTCAGCATATAAACATCTGCATTCGCATATGTGCAGTGTGCGAGCGTTAAATCCCACCCTCTGTTTGAAATTTGGTGAACTTGAACCTAGTGGAGGATCCTATTGACATTCATAATAGGTAAATAATATACATTCTAGCCATTTTTAGGGCTAATAGGCAAGTTACTGTCAAATAAAAGGCATGGGGAGATGGGTACTGCCAAGGATGACATGTACCAATAGAAACATTTAAAAAAAAAATACCATACAGTGGGAAGGGTCTTTTCATGCAGCTTTGAGGACAACATTGAAAAGAAAACAGAAATCCGTTAAATTACATGTTTGAGGATGCCTTAAAACTTTATGTGGTATTACAGAGTTGTCAGATTTTCACAGGCAGTCTCAGTGACTGCATACTCTAGCAGTGCATATTTGGCTGTGTACATATTTATTTTCTATAGTTACATACAGCATCATCCCAATCTGATCAATTTCAGCTTAAGAAAAAGGCATTTTTCAGATAGTTTTAGTAGTGGCACATGATGTTTCCACTAAGCAATATTAGCTCCCTTTGACAGATGAATAGAAAGATGCTGTGTCCCTGTTCTCACTAATGCAAAACTGTCCTTTTACTAACCAATTTATATCAAATTATCATTAAGAATTAAGACATAGCAGATGAGTAAAATTATTAACAGCAGGACCATTTCAATGAGCAAAGATATGCCCAAATGTGCTAGAGATAAACAACAGAAGACAGACATTTATTGCAAAAATGAAGAGACTGCAGAGGACACAACAGTGTAAAGCTGGACAGCAGCAGGACATTGTTAAGATAATAAGCCCAGCCATCATATGCTTAACTTTTATTTTTACTGTGAGGATAATGCAGTGCGCAGAATGTAAATTATATAACGTAAGGTGGTTTAGGAGCACCTGCCAACATCATAATAACACATGACTCATCCTTGCCTGACACATTCACATTGTCAGCCAGAGATTTCTGACTGACGGGATTGCAAACAGTGTGGATAGTGTAAAAAAAAAAAAACAATGTCCCTTTAGGTCAAGTATGGAGTTTAAGGGGGACCCCCAGCCAAAGCCTTTTGTCCCCATGTTGATGAGGATAATGGCCTCTTCCCCACAACCCTGGCCCAGTGTCTGTGGGGGTCTGGAGGGTGGGGACTTATAATCTAGAAGCCCTCTTTAAAAATAATGGAGTCTCCAAATACCAGACCCCCCCCCCCCCCCCATGGATGAGTAAGAGGCAAATAGTACCCCTACTCACTTATAAAAAAAAGTATATAGTAAATAAACACACTTTTTGTCATAATACATAGTTGTTAAGGTTGAATAAAGATACCAGTCCATCCAGTTCAACCTGTGTGGGTGTGTGTGTATGTGCTTATGTCACTACCATTTCCCATATCCTTGTATATTACATTTGCTAAAATGCCCATCTAAAACTTTCTTGGAATTATCATCACCACCAACTGTGGAATAGAGTTTCACATCCTTACTGCTCTAACAGTAAAGAACACCTTATGTAGTTTAAGGTTAAACCACTTCTCGTCCAACTTCATTGCGTAGCCACATGTCTTTCTAAGTAACCTGAGACTGAATAATGTTCTCCCAATGCTAAAATCACCAATTAGATACAGTATTTGTA
>BLSH010399185.1:378936-389996 GCA_018402905.1 Glandirana rugosa
CTCCGAGAAATATCAGAGTCTACCATTTCGAAGGGTAAAGAGAACCGTTTTTCGGAGGTCAAGGACCTTTAAGAACCCGACTCAAACCTTCTGGCACAAAGTCATTTGGAGTGATGAGACCAAAATTGAGCTTTTTGGCCACAACCATAAACTCTACATTTGGAGAGGAGTCAACAAGGCCTGTGAAACACAAAGGTGGATCGCTGATGTTTTCAGGATGTGTGAGCTACAAAGGCACAGAAATTTGGTCAAAATTGATGGCAAGATGAATGCAGTATGTTATCAAAAAATACTAGATGAACATTTGCAACATTCCAACATGACAATGATCCAAGACACAGGGCCAAGTTGACCTGTCATTGGCTACAGCAGAATAAAGTGAAGGCTCTGGAGTGGCCATCTCAGTCTCCTGACCTCAATATCATTGAGCCACTCTAGGGAGATCTCAAACGTGCAGTTCATGCCAGACAGCCCAAGAATTTCCAGGAACTGGAGGCTTTTTGCCAAGAGAAATGGGAAGCTTTACCATCTGAGACTATAAAGAGCCTCATCCACAATTACCACAAAAGACTTCAAGTTGTCATTGATGTTAAAGGGGGCAATACACGGTATTAAGTACTGGGGTATGTAAACTTTTGATCAGGGTCATTTGGGTAGTTTCTGTTGTCATTATGATTTAAAAAGAGTAAACACAGTTAATTGATAATAAATGGCTTCAGCCAAACATTAACCATGAGTGAAAGAAATGTTTTTGTATTCTCATTCATATTCTCTGAAAAATGGCCAAGAAATCATAAATATCATATATAAAATAGCTTAGTAGTTGATAAAGATAAAATCTTTTTATATATTTTTCAAATTTCTGAGAAAAAATTATATATTTTCCCTGATATAATATCATGCACAAGTTACACTTGCCTTGGTAGAGTTGTAAAGTTGTTATTGATCTGTAAGCAAGATTTCATGAGACATGCATTTTGAATGCAAAGTAACAAGTCTGATTACAGTTTCATGCACAGGGTTTAGATGCCTTAAGAATGCATTACTATACAAGGATAATCTAGAATATGCAGTAAGTGTTTCTTATCAGTTTGGCCTTGTGGTCAGCACTTCTATTTGGTTTTACACGACTTGTCCTTGGTAAAAAAAATATTAACATTGGGGAACTTTTATCACACTTCCAAATCAAGACTTTGTGTTTGGTAAAAACTGTAGTTGCGTATGACTGCATTTACAATTACTTACCAGCATCTGATTAACTGTTGAAGTTGAACTCTGAACACAAAAACATTCATTTAAATATATTCCTTAATAACTACAAAGGGTATAACTCAATGTTGTGTGCACCAAATGCATGCAATGCCAAGCTGCAGTTTCCAAAGCGAGCAGAGTCTTTTCTTGTATTAAGAGAGGTATGGACTCCAGAGATAGAGACATCATTTTGCCCCTGTACAAATCATTAGTGAGACCTCATCTGGAATATGCAGTTCAGTTTTGGGCACACGTTCTTAAAAAGAACTGGAAAAAGTGCCGAGAAGGGCAACCAAACTGACAAGAGGCATGGAGAATTTCAGCTGTGAGGAAAGATTAGCGGAACTGAATTTATTCTCTCTTGAGAAGTGGCGATTAAGGGGGGATATGATCAACATGTACAAATACATAAGAGGTCCTTATAGTGAACTTGGTGTTGAGTTATTCACTTTAAGGTCATCACAGGGGACAAGGGGGCATTCTTTACATCTAGAGGAAAAGAGATTTAATCTCCAAATACAGAAAGGTTTCTTCACAATAAGAGCTGTGAAAATTTGGAATAGGTGCCTTCAAGAGGTGGTTCTGGCCAGCTCAGCTTTAAAAAAGGCCTGCATTCTTTCCTAAATGTACATAATATAACTGGTTACTAACATGTATAGGTAAAGTTGATCCAGGTAATATCAAATTGCCTCTTGGGGGATCAGGAAGGAATTTCTCCCCTGCTGTAGCAAATTGGATCATGCTTTGCTGGGGTTTTTTGCCTTCCTCTGGATTAATTGTGGGTATAGAATTGTGTATATGTGATTGTATGATTTTTTTTTTTTTTATTGGTTGAACTTGATGGACTGACTAACTATGTAACTATTTAATCCTAGGTCAGCCATAAATACATTTGCATATTGGGGCACCATTTTACTTCCCATAGCAGTACCACTACCCATACACTGGAGATAGATGTGATTGTTGAAAGTGAAGTAGCTGTGTATAAGAATGAATTTAAAAAGCTGTGTAACATCCTCAGCAGTGTATTTGTCATTTGGTGAGGATGTTAAGAATCTGTGATATGCAGCCAACCCATCCTTGTGAGGGATGTTACTGTTCAGAGGTTCTACTTCCATAGGGACTAGAAGTGTATTTGGTGGTAATTGTTGTAAATTGTTGAGCCTGTTCAGAAAATCAGTGGTGTTTTTCAGGAAACTCGCAGTGTGCATGACTAATGGTTTTAACATATTTTCTATAAGGCCTGAGATATGTTCGGTAAGTGTAATCATACCTGTTATGATGGAACTGCCTGGATTTCCTGGCTTGTGAATCTTGGGCAGCATTTAGAAGTCTCCAATTTCTGGATTATCTGGAATCACATTGATAAGTTCTGAAAGTAGGTGGCTGGGCATTGTTGTGATGAGACCTTTTAATTGCTTAGTAAAATCCTGGGTCGGATCATAATCCAGTTTTTAGTAGTAAGTAGTATTTGCCAGCTGCCTCTGGCCCTCTTGTATATATTTGTCTGTGTCCATCACAATGACTGCTCCCCCTTTATCTGCTGGTTTGATGGTTATGGCCTGATTCTTGCGCAGATCGTGTACAGATCTTTGCTCCAGTGGTGAAAGGTTGTATAATATTTTCTTTTTGCTGGATAGATATCAGGGATGTGACTCGCAGCCTGAAGCTGTCAATATAGGTGTCCAGTTTGGGGTTGCGACCTTGTGGAGGTGTGAAGTTGCTGTTCTTTTTCTTTTTGTTGCCTCCTATTGTCTCTGGATTCCTTTCTTTACTGTGAAAGTATTCTTTGAGCCTTAGTCTCCTGAAGAATTCCTCCATATCCGACCATACCTGCAAATTATCCAATTTGGTGGTTGGGCAGAATGTGAAGCCTTTGGAGAAAACTGTTACTTCTGTTGCGGAAAGTTCATGATTAGACAAATGTATGATTCCAAGTTCCTCTGTTATATCCACATTTTCAGTCAGGTCAGCATTTACACAAGGAATACCTGAGGGTTCTGAATCGGGTTCCAAGTCGCTGATAGCAGGAGTTATAGAAGTTGTGTTTGTGTTATGTTGTTTAGGTTGTATCCAATAGGTCTGCTCTTGGTGTAGCTTTTGGAGGTTTTTTGCTACCTGTTCATAGCAAGTTTTTGTAGTTGTCTTTGTAAGGTTTCAATTTCATTCTTAATTTGATTGATGCTTGTAGGGTCCCATGATGTTGAGGTTTCAAACACCAACTGTTTTTGTTTCCTCATTGTTTCCCTTTTACCATACAGTTTATGAATGAGGTTGTTCCTTAACCTTTTGCTGGTGCGTCTGCAGAGTCCTTCTGCATAAGGAGAGTTCAGTGTATTTGCACATACGGCTACAATCACCTCAAGCATTGACCAGAATAGTCATTTATTCTATATAATTTGTTAAACCCAGAGCTGTCTTACAACAATATAGTGCTCTATGCAAGGGTGTCCTGATTATACAAAATCTCAAACGCACTCTGTGCAAATTAAGTTGAAATTTGAAACAGTAATAAAATATTCAATCAATTCATAAAGTTCATAAAATAAAGTGTATATTTGTGCCATCTTCTAAGTGCAAAAACACAGATCCTACCCTTTAAAGTGCAATACGTGCTCCAATATTCTCGTGTCAATAAAGTGCAGGTAAGAACAAAAGGGTGCAGTGCTCCCCTCCTTACGTGTGCTCGCTCACCAACTCCTAGTAGATATTACGCATGTCAATTGGAAAGCAATCCTCAGATTCCTGTTATAGATAGGTCTCATATCCTCCGTGTGTCCCAGCAGGGTAATAGATCTCTCAACTGTGATGGCATATAAGGAGAATAAGGAGATATCCATAGCATGATTCCATTTTATTAAAAAAATAATTTTAACACTCACAAGTAAACTCTTGTACAACAGCCCTAGAAGTTCCCATCTAATATATTTCGCTCCTAACATCTTCAGAGGTTGAACTGAAGTTGAAGTTAGAAACTGATTGGTTACTATGCACAGCCGCATCGGATTCTGCGTGCACCAATTTTAGTAAATCGCTCCCTATGCTTTTAAATAAGGACATTAAAAAAAGCAGTGATTAGTTAAATTAGTTTGTGCTTGCATCATTTTGGTATTCTTGTGGGCAATGTAAAGTGGTTTGTATATATTTTTTGCCCTTATTTATAATGGTTGGAAATGAAAAAATTACATAAAAAAAGTGTGTATATATATATATATATATATATATATATATATACATACAGTATCTTACAAAAGTGAGTACACCCATCACATTTTTGTAAATATTTTATTCTATCTTTTCATGTGACAACACTAAAGAAATGACACTTTGCTACAATGTAAATTAGTTAGTGTACAGCTTATATATCAGTGTAAATTTGCTGTCCCCTCAAAATAACTCAACACACAGCCATTAATGTCTAAACCACTGGCAACAAAAGTGAGTACACCCCTAAGTGAAAATGTCCAACTTGGGCCCAATTAGCCATTTTTCCTCCCCGGTGTCATGCTACTCGTTAGTGTTACAAGGTATCAGATGTGAATGGGGAGCAGGTGTGTTAAATTTGGTGTTATTGCTCTCACTCTCTCATACTGGTCACTGGAAGTTCAACATAACAGCTCATGGCAAAGAACTCTCTCAGGATATGAAAAAAATCATTGTTACTCTACATAAAGATGGCCTGGGCTGTAAGAAGATTGTCAAGACCCTGAAACTGAGCTGCAGTATGGTGGCCAAGACCATAAGGTGGTTTAACAGGACAGGTTCCACTTATAACAGGTCTCACCATGGTCAACCAAAGAAGTTGAGTGCACATGCTCAGCGTCATATCCAGAGGTTGTCCTTGGGAAACAGACGTATGAGTGCTTTCAGCATTGCTGCAAAGGTTGAAGGGGTGGGGGGTCAGCATGTCAGTGCTCAGACCATATGCCGCACACTGCATCAAATTGGTCTGCATGGCTGTCATCCCAGAAGGAAGCCTCTATTAAAGATGATGCACAAATAGTTTGCTGAAGACAAGCAGACTAAGGACATGGATTAATGGAACCATGTCCTGTGGTCTGATGAGACCAAGATAAACGTATTTGGTTCAGATGGTGTCAAGCGCGTGTGGTGGCAACCAGGTGAGGAGTACAAAGACAAGTGTGTCTTGCCTACAGTCAAGCATGGTGGTGGGATTGTCATGGTCTGGGGCTGCATGAGTGCTCCCAGCACTGGCGAGCTACAGTTCATTGAGGGAACCATGAATGCCAACATGTACTCTGACATACTGAAGCAGAGCATGATCCCCTCCCTTTGGAGACTGGGCCGCGGGGCAGTATTCCAACAGACCTAAACCCTATTAAGCATCTGTGGGGCATCCTCAAACGGAAGGTGGAGGAGAGCAAGGTCTCTAACATCCACCAGCTTCGTGATATCATAATGGAGGAGTGGAAGAGGACTCCAGTGGCAGTGCTGGAAAATAATGGTGGCCACACAAAATATTGACACTTTGGGCCCAATTTGGACATCTTCACTTAGGGGTGTATTCACTTTTGTTGCCAGGGGTATAGACATTAATGGCTGTGTGTTGAGTTATTTTGAGGGGACAGCAAATTGTTATACAAGCTGCTCACTCACTACTTTACATTGTAGCAAAGTGTCATTACTTCAGTGTTGTCACATGAAAAGGTATAATACAATATTTACAAAAATGTGAGGGGTGTACTCACTTTTGTGAGATACTATATATATATATACATACAGTGTATTATATAATATATATGCAGTATATGTTCAAAGAAGGGTAGACAGAACCTGCAACCATTCTCGTTGAGCCTTCCAGGCTGAAAGCCAATATTGGGGGTTGTTGGAATATTACTTTCAGAGTTACATCCTCTGTTATAATGGCCCTTCCAGGCCCAGTATGCAGCCAAAATCCAAACCGAGGGATGCAGAATATATAAGATTTATTTGAATGTCCATCAGACAAAAAAGTTACAGCATGGCTACAGCTTTGAGCCTATGTCTTTCTTAGCCGGAAACTGTAGCCAAATATTTGTTTTGTCTGATGGACATATAAATGATATATACACCATATATACAGTATCTCACAAAAGTGAATACACCCCTCATATTTTTTGTAAATATTTTATTATATCTTTTAGTCCTAAAACAAAAAGATGCAGAGATTTCCAGGTGCTGATATATAAAAATCCATAATGCTCACCTGCAATATTTCAGTATAAAAAAATTATATATATGTAAATTTTCTGTTCCCTCAAAATAACTCAACACGCAGCCATTAATGTTTGCTGAAGCACGGTGGCCATGACCATACAGCGGTTTAACAGGACAGGTTCCACTATGAACAGGCCTCGCCATGGTCGACCAAAGAAGTTGAGTACACGTGCTCAGCGTCATATCCAGAGGTTGTCTTTGGGAAATAGGTGTATGAGTGCTGACAGCATTGCTGCAGAGGTTGAAGGGGTGGGGGGTCAGCCTGTCAGTGCTCAGACTGAGACTAATGACATGGATTACTGGAACCATGTCCTATGGTACAATGAGACCAAGATAAACTTATTTGATTTAGATGGTGTCAAGCGTGTGTGGTAGCAATCAGATGAGGAATACAAAGACAAGTGTGCCTTGCCTACAGTCAAGCATGGTGGTGGGAGTGTCATGGCCTGGGGCTGCATGAGTGCTGCTGGCACTGGGGAGCTACAGTTCATTGAGGGAACCATGAATGCCAACATGTACTGTGACCTACTGAAGCAGAGCATGATCCCCTCCCTTCAGAGACTGGACGGCAGGGCAGTATTCCACTGCCTTGCTAAAGAAGCTGAGGGTAAAGGTGATGGACTGGCCAAGCATGTCTCCAGACCTAAACCCTATTGAGCATCTATGGGGCATCCTCAAACAGAAGATGGAGGAGTGCAAGGTCTCTAGCATCCACCAGCTCCGTGATGTCATCATGGAGGAGTGGAAGAGGACTCCAGTGGCAACCTGTGAAGCTCTGGTGAACTCCATGCCCAAGAGGGTTAAGGCAGTGCTGGAAAATAATGGTGGCCACACAAAATATGTGGACATTTTTACTTAGGGGTGTACTCACTTTTATTGCCAGTATGTATGTATATATATATATATATATATATATATCATTTTTTAAACTGAAATATTGCAGGTGAGCATTATGGATTTTTATATATCAGCAACTGGAAGTCTCTGCATCTTTTTGTTTTACGACTGTCATTATTTTTGTTTTAAAAAGTTTGTTGTTTACCGGCTTTTGTGAAGACCTTGCATGCCAGGATTGTGCCTTGACAACAGTTCTACACCCTAGTGGAAATACAGAGGATCCCCTGACCCTGTGACTTATTCTGTCAGAAAACTGTCCTTCTCTGGTAAAGTACAGTGGTGGTAGCAGCTTGTATAATTTCCTTCACAAACCGCCTTGTATCAGTGACAGAAAACAGTCCTCCATTATTATGCAGACTTGTCCTGTCCCCTAGGTCCACAATCTGCTGTCAATATCATACAATCCTTCTGGCTGTGTTCTGCCTGTGCCATGAAGAGGTATTTTACTTGTACTTCCTCATCAACATGGTACCCAGTGGCTAGAATATCCCTTGTGATATCATTAGGGAGAGTGGAGATCTCAGCAAAAGAACGTCTTAGATCAGGTGCTGAAGCCTATTAGACTTATATTGCTCAATCCCAGAAGGCATGCGTGTTACTGTATTTAATATCCCAAGGGAACAAGGGAAGAATGTCTCAAATATTGGGAAACTAGAGATTTCCTTTGCTTTTGGAACATTAAACAAGAATGACA
This sequence comes from Glandirana rugosa, assembly GCA_018402905.1. NCBI lineage: Eukaryota > Metazoa > Chordata > Amphibia > Anura > Ranidae > Glandirana > Glandirana rugosa. Next base: position 386,996 of record BLSH010399185.1, read on the forward strand.
ACTTAATATTTTACTGGAATCCTGAAGCATAGCTAAACTAGGGGCAAGATTTCACAGGCTAAACAACATTAACTAGTCAAGGAATGATGCAGTTAGGCAGCTATCTCTTTCAGCTGTCATCTGTGAGCCTCAAAAGATTACTTTTTAATTAGCATGAGTCTGTTGCATTTAGTGCATTTTGCGAAGTTTACTGTCATAACATAAAACTTTACAGAATTTTACCTTTTAGTGAATATGTCATCTATTACTTTGCATATCTACTATGTGTGAGACAATTTAAAATGTGTCTGTAAGCATTTGAAAATCGCAAATTCTGATGTTCACAACGCTTAGGCTTGCTATAGGGGTTTTCATTTTTTTCAGATGTATTTTAAAAATGACAATTTCACAGCCCCAATGTGAAGATTACAGTGTAACAAAAATAGAATATAGTATGTGGTTGCTAAATGTTTTTTTTTTTTTTAACTTTTTTCCTTTAATTTCACCTGGTGGTTCTGCCAGTAGCACACTTTCTTTCCTAGGGTGGCATATAGATACTGTATTGTATCTATAAAGAAGCAGCATTGTTGCCCTAAGAGAGGAATTGTGTTAGGACTACAGAAAACCTTCCTCGCACCTGGCGACTCAAATCTAAATGCTGTATGTAAATATTAAAATTCAATATCTTATATGTCTGACCTAAAAGAGAAAAGGTGGTCTACATTTTTTTTTTCTGGGCAATATTAAATATTCACAAAACGTCTATAAATTCCTTCAGCTATAAATCAGATTACTCTGCAAAGCACTGCAGCCTGGGTACACAAGGCTCCTCACACGTTATGTGGTTAGATCTGCTTCCTGAAGCTTGTGCTATGTAACTTCCTTTTTATCCTCTTTATATTTTATTCGAGTTTTCAAAGCATTTCTTAGCAATGATACTTTGATGCATTAGCATTTTGAAATGAGAGAGACAGCAAGAGGCATATAGCAAGTGAGTTTAGGAATACCTCTAATGCATAACAAAAGGTGTTTCTAGATTGCCAGGTTACAAAAGAAAATGTAGATGTGGGTAACATGCCATAGGAATGCCTGGGTGAAAAAATAAAGCACTAGGCACAGTATATGCAATAGCTTCATTTTCAGTTTTGACTGCTGTGTACCTTAAGGTTCAACTCAGGGCGACAAGTTAAACCGATCAATGTACATCCAATTCTAAACCCTCATTGTTAGAATGACAGTCCCGCATGGCCAATCCAGCATGCAATTTATTCAAATCATACGCAAAATGACAGAATTGCCATCAGAAAGCCTTGATGCGTTTCACACCACTGTGCTCACTCATAAGGCAATGATCCGTTTGAGTAAGCACAGTGGTGTAAAGGCTTTCTGATGTCCAGTGTGTCATTTTGCAGATGATTTGAATAAATTGCATACTGGCCTTGAGTTGGCTATGCCACCCCATTTTTGGAGAAAGGCTTTGCTTTTTAGCATGGGAAAGGTATGAGTTAATAGCTGGAGATGAGGAGGAGGTATGTTGGTGTTCCTAAGGGAGCAAAACTTAGCTTATACATATATTTCTATCCTAGGAATACTACAACTGTGCTCAGGGCCCTCTTTAATATTGATTGGACACTGGGCAAACATTTTCTTGGGCCCCCCACCATGCAATTTCGCTCTCCACCTCTGAGACATACAATAAATGGCAGATAGACTCAACTTTTTTTTTCTACAGCAGATCAGGTAGCAACTGCGATTGGTTGCTAGAGGTTACAGCATATCATAACTGCTCACTGATTGGTTTGCTAGAGGTTACTGCACATCATTACTGCTAACTGATTGGTTGCTAGAGGTTACAGCACATCATTAATGCTCACTGATTGGTTGCTAGAGCTTACAGCATATTATTATCACATACTTACTGGTTGCTAGAGGGTTATAGCACATCATTTCTGCTTGCTGGTTGGCTCATAGAGGTCACAGCACACATTATGGCTCACTGACTAGTTGCTAGGGGTTACAGCACATCATTACTGTTAACTGATGGTTGCTAGGGGTTACAGTATATCATTACTGCTTACTGACTGGTTGCTAGAGTTTACAGCAAACATTAAGGCTCACTGATTAGTTGCTAGAGGTTACCACACATCATTTATGTTTGCTGATTGGTTGCTAGAGGTTACAGCACATCATTTCTGCTTGCTGATTGTTTGCTAGAGGTTACAGCACATTATTATTGCTAACTTGTTGCTAGAGGTCTATCCCATCGCACTTTCAGCGTAACCTACAATTCTACCTCCTCCTCTCCTCTTCCCTTCTCTGTTGGGGTCCCCCAAGGTTCCGTTCTTGGACCCCTCTTATTTTCAATATACACCTCTTCCTTGGGTCGGCTGATAGCCTCCCACGGCTTTCAATATCATTTCTACGCTGACGATACCCAAATCTACCTCTCCACCCCCCAACTCACCCCATCAGTCTCCTCATGTATCACTAACTTTTTAACAGACATATCTGCCTGGATGTCCCACCACTTTCTTAAACTCAACTTGTCCAAAACTGAACTCATAATATTTCCTCCCCCACGTTCCAGTTCCCCCAGCTTCTCTGTCAAAAGCAATGGCACAACCATCCACCCATCCCCACATGTCAGGGTGCTTGGTGTTATCCTGGACTCTGAACTCTCCTTTTGGCCCCACATACAATCACTTTCTAAGGCTTGCCGTCTCAATCTCCGCAACATCTCTAAAATACGTCCCTTCCTAACCAATGAAACGACAAAGCTCCTGATTCACTCCCTGGTCATCTCTCGTCTCGACTACTGCAACTCCCTCCTCACTGGTCTACCTTTAAATAGACTAGCCCCTCTCCAGTCCATCATGAATGCCGCTGCCAGACTCATCCACCTTACAAACCGCTCAACGTCTGCCACCCCCCTCTGCCAATCCCTCCATTGGCTGCCACTCGCCCAACGAATTAAATTTAAAATACTAACAATCAGCTACAAAGCCCTCCACAACTCTGCTCC
>BLSH010399185.1:443684-459256 GCA_018402905.1 Glandirana rugosa
TTTACTAAAATTAAGGTATTTCCAAATAACTCTTTTAAAGTGTCATGTTTATGTATCATGTATGTAATCCGGAAAGGTACCTTATTCTTCACAATAGTAATGTTATCTTACGCCCTTGTAATGGATAATCATTATTTAAACGAACAATTCTTGTAAGAATTCATTCTCTCTTCATATATAAGGTTTTTTTTTTTTTTTTACTAAAATTGAACATTTATCACAACTCGCTTGGGCCTGACATTGCAAGCCCAGGCATGGCTTGAAATCCCACAGGCACCGTGCCTGGGCCTGGGCCTGTAAAGTTTTTAGCAAGCCCAAGCCACGATTTTTGAAATGTCCGGGTCCGGGTCCGTGCCACGGACACCCTAAAGTTCGGTACGGACCCGAACGTTACAGTCCGGGTTCGCTCAACACTATTTACAAGTTAAAATCATTTTTTTTTTTTTTTTGGAATATATACTTCTCTCTTACTTAAGAATGTTCTTAACAAGCAAATTTATTACTAATAGGTAATGTTCCCGCATTCTATTGTAATGATAACACTTCTTATTCCATGGAAAGGCCTAATGTATGTACTATGTATTTGTACTGTGAAATTTTCTCAATAAACCTTTATGGAATTAAAATCATTTTTTTTGGTAGAAACGTTATATATATATATATATATATATATTTTTTTTTTTTTTTTTTTTTTTTAAAAACCCTAGAGAATAAAATGGAGTTTGTTGCTATACTTTATGTCACACTGTATTTACACAGCGGTCTCACAAACACAATTTTTTTTAAAAAATATGCTTTTTTATGTTAAAAAATAATAAAGCAGTAAAGTTAGCCCAAATTTTTTCTATATTGTGAAAAATAATGTTACACCAAGTAAATTGAAACCCAACATTTCATGCTTCAAAATTGTGCCTGCTCGTGGAATGGTGACAAAATTTGGTACTTAAAAATCTCCATAGGCGACATTTAAAAATTTCTACAGGTTAACAGTTTTAAGTTACAGAGGAGGTCCAGTGCTAGAATTATTGCTCTTGCTGTAATGATTGCGGCGATACCTCAGATGTGTGGTTTGAACACCGTTTACATATGTGGGCGCAACTTGCTTATGCATTCGATCTACGTGCGAGCTCGGAGGGACAGGGCGCTTTCATTTTTTGTTCTTATTTATTTTATTTTTTTATTTTAAAGCTGTCCTTTTAAAAAAAAATGTTTTTCATCACTTGTATTTCTATTACAAGGAATGTAAATATCCCTTGTAATAGAAATAAGCAGGACAGGGTCTCTTTATTGTGAGATCTGGGGGTCAAAAAGACCTCAGATCTTACATTTACACTTAAAAGCAATAAAACATTATCTTTTTAAAAATATGTTTGTTTTTTTCAAAAAAAAAATTGTCCCTTTAAGGCCGGAGGGCGGAAGTGACGTTTGACGTCTCTCCGGTCCTCCAAGTGCATAGTCGAGTGGGGGCCATCATGCCCTCACTTGACTTCCTGCCCATCAGACAAAAGGACCTGATCGTCTTCGCCACTTAAAATGGCTCCGATAAGCATGGAAGGTCATTGGTACTGGCAGGGAGGCGTGTGGAATGTACACAGAGCTGCACCTGTAGATTAAAAGTAATTATTGCAGAGGAGATATAGTGGGGGAGATTCACTAAAGCTGGAGCACGCAAAATCTGGTGAAGTTCTGCATTGAAACCAATCAGCTTCCAAGTTTTATTGTTGAAGCTTAGTTGAACAATCTGATGTTAGAAGCTGATTGGCTACCATGTACAGCTGCACCAGATTCTTGTTGCACCAGTTTTGTTACATCTCCCAAAGTATGTCTCTTCTGCAATAGAAATCCTTCTTGCGTGCAAGTTTTTACTTTCGGGACCCTTTTTTTAACTTTTATTTTTTTATTTGAAAGTCCTTCATTACGTTCCACCCTTTATGGAGTTTATTGCTCTGTGGGGCTTCAATAGAGGGGTTGTCACTCATTTTGTTTCCTACCAACAAACAGTTTAACCAGACAGGAAGTGAGAAAACATCTGCAACAGGGACACAGACACCACTCCCTTATAGGTCCCACCATACTCTTTTTTTTTCAGGAGGTCTGTAGGAAGATCCCACTCTCCTCATCATTGGGTCTCTTCATTCAACTCTGTCTCAATCCTGAATTCTCTCCGGTGATGTCCAGGCAGTTCCCAGCAGGGACCTAGCCTCACTGGCAGGTCTTAGCCAAATATTTCTTCTAAAAGGGAACCCTACTTAGTCAGGAAGCGTTAGCACCTAAGATAGAGGATCAGCTGTTCCCCTCAGAGGACTTACCTCCCATTACAGCACTTTTTTGAGACCCCAAATCAGTCAGACTCCTGGGCCCGCCAGCTCATCCACTTCGAGTCCCTATGTTGTAGATTTACATCCCAACAGCAAGGAGAAATTGGGCAGGGGTGAAGTCCAAAGTGTAGTTATAGACGTGAGAGATTGCATGATGGACTTTGGTCTAGAAGCTATGTAGGGCAGGACAAGTCCAGTCCACCATATACCAGGGGCGGCCCATCCATTGAGGGCGCATGGGCCCGCCCCCATCCATGCCGCCCTTCGTGCCCTCAATGGATGGGCCGCCCCTGGTATATGGTGGACTGGACTTGTCCTGCCCTACATAGCTTCTAGACCAAAGTCCATCATGCAATCTCTCACGTCTATAACTACACTTTGGACTTCACCCCTGCCCAATTTCTCCTACACCACATTACTCTCTTTAGACAATCATATTTTAAATATCTGGCAATGCACATGGTGAATGCAGCCAAGCTCTGCATCCCCATGCTATGGGGCTCTACCCAGGCCCCAACTGTTCGAGAAATAATTAAGTTATCAAATGACACCCCTTCCAAATTTACTGCAAACTGGTCCTGCTGGATATACGTTTAATCCATTGTGAAATACGTCTGTTTATTGGACACTAGTCTTTGACACGTTTGGGGTAAGAAGCCCCTTATTTACATCCCAATGGTAGCAATGAGATGGGGGGAGAATGGAGAGTTTCCTCCCTTACCCCCGCTCAGATAAAAGTACAAATATTGCCAATAGCACAGTATTGTTAAAAACCTCAAACCTACTTCATTAATCACTTCAGCCCCGGAAGGATTTACCCCCTTCCTGGCCAGAGCACTTTTTTGTGATTCGACACTGCGTCGCTTTAACTGACAATTGGGTGGTTGTGTGACGTTGTACCCAAACAAAATTGATGTCATTTTTCTCCCCACAAATAGAGCTTTCTTTTGGTGGTATATGATCACCTCTGCAGTTTTTTGAAAAAAAAAAAACAATATTTTTTACTTTTTACTATACATGTACAAAAAAATAAAAAAATAAAAATGATTCATCAGTTTAGGTCGATATATTTTCTTCTACATATTTGGGGTAAAAAAAAAAGAGAATTAATTTATGGCGCTTTTACAATGTTTTTCTTTTTACTAATAATGGCAGCAATCTGCGATTTTTAGCGGGACTGCGATATTGTGGCGGACAGATCGGACATTTTTGACACTTTTTTGGGACCATTGACAGTTATACAGCGATCAGAGCTAAAAATAGCCACCGATTACTGTATAAATGTCATTGGCAGGGAAGGGGTCAACCTGCAGGAGGCAATCAAGGGGTTAACTGTGTTCCCTCAGCATGTTCTAACTTTGCAGGGGCTGGGCTGGCAGGGGCATGACAGATCTAACTCATCCCAATGACAGGGATCAGTAGATCACTGTCATGCCGTCTGACAGAGCAGGAGACTGCCGTGTTTACATTGGCGTTCCCCATTTTTCTTCTGTATCAGGCGATCGCGGGTTGCTGGCGGACGTCTAGTCCTTCCGACCCGCGGCCACACTCAGGAAGCATGTGGCGGGCAAGAGAGCATGCAGCCTTCTGCCCACTAGCTGTGCCTGCGTGAATCACTGTTTATAAACGGCGATTCATGCTACGCTGCCACTCTGCAGCAGTAAATGTATGTGAACCGGTTGGGAACCGGTTAAATAAAATGCACTCACATGCTTTAAAGTCTTTAAGACAGTGTAAAAACCATACATAAGTTCTCCTCACCACACTTGCACTTCCAGTTTCGTTTCTTACCGGAAGAGACGTCACCTGGCTCCGCCCAACATGTTGCATCCCAGATCATGTGACTTCCTCAGGAAGGCCTCCGGCCACACTTTAACCATTCTTTACCCAATACATTTGTGGAATTAAAATGAGTATATGTCAAGATTTGGTCACCTCACTGTGGAGCCCGAGATGATGAGGGTGGCCTCTTGCACAATTCCCATCCAAGCACCCCTGGTAATGGAGACAGTGCCTGCTAGGGCAGTGGAAGGGCGCAGGTGCCAGGAAGCTGTAGTAGTGAGCTGCAGCTTGGAGTAAGGTGACCAGATTTTTAAAATGAAATCCGGGGGACAATTATTTTTTTTTTGGACAGATGGTAAATTATTTTATAAGAATATTTTCCTTATATGATATATGCAGTGTATGTGGTTTATGTTTATGGAATGATTGTATGATATATACATTATTTCTCACATTTCGTCCATGAGTAAAAAAAAAGATACAATTTTTTGGGATATGATTACAAAATGTTAAGAAGATAAGATAAAAACATTTTTAAAGTATTAGAGGGGTGCGGAGGGTATGGAGGTGGGTGGCATGTGCAGGAGAGGGGTGCGGAGTGTATGGTGATGAGTGGTAGGTGTAGGAGAGGGGTGCAGAGTATATGGCAGTGGGTGGTATGTGTAGGAGAGGAGTGCAGAGTGTATGGCGGTGTGTGGTACGTGTAGGAGAGGGGTGCAGAGTGTATGGCAGTCAGTGGTTTTAGTAGGAGAGGGGTGTGGAGTGTATATATGGATGGTGTATGGGGAGGGTTGAGGACTGTATATATGGATGGTGTATGGAGGGGATAATTGAGAACTGAATATATGGATGGTGTATGGGGGTGGGGTTTGAGAACTGTATATATGGATGGTGTATGTGGTGGTGGAGAACTGTATATACGGATGGCATATGAGGGAGGGGTTGATGACTTTATATATGGATGATGTATGAGTGGGGGGGTGAGAACTGTGTATATGGATGGTGTATGAGGGGGGTGGAGAACTGTGTATATGGATGGTGTATAGGGGGGTGAGGACTGTATATGTGGATGGTGTATGGGAGGATGAGGACCGTATATGTGGATGGTGTATGGGAGTAAGGACTGTATATGTGGATGGTGTATGGGGGGGTGAGGACTGTATATGTGGATGGTGTATGGGGGGGGGTGAAGACTGTATGTATGGATGGTGTAAGGGGGGGGTGAGGACTGTATATGCGGATGGTGTATGGGGGATGAAGACTGTATGTATGGATGGTGTATGGGGGGTTGAGAACCCTTTGTTGAATTCCTGACATACTACAATACCCCAAACACTTACTGTCCAAGTCTCCCAGTGCGATCTCTGTACATTTTTCAAGAGAGCAGCAGGTAACATGAAGGCTCCAACTGCAACCCCAGCTCCATGTGCCTTCTGTAGCCAGCCAGAGCCCAAAGGAAGATGGAGGCTCTGCCTCCGTGTCCTGTCTGCAGCCAGCTAGAGCACACGGTAACATGGAGGCTCTGCCTCCACCTCCACCTCCGTGCCCCTAATGTAGCACACTGAGCACACTGAACCCATGGAGGCGTTGAGAACAGGGGGTAGATGGAGAGAGAGAATTTTTGGACGGCAGGAGAAGAAATCACTGCAGACATGGCAGCACAGTGAGCCACTGGCGGTCGGGTTGAGTCAGATGAGACACTGTCCGGGTTACAGGCAGGCAGAGACCCAGAGACATGTCTCAAAAACCGGACAGGTGGCAAATCTAAGTCCGTCCCTGCAATCCGGGGACAAAACTGGGAACAGTCTCGGGTCGGGGACAGTGTCCTCAGTCCAAGGACTGTCCCCGGAAACTGGGGACGTCTGGTCACCCTAGCTTGGAGACACAGGAGTCCTTCCAGTGGTGGTATGGAGTCTGGTTACAACTCTTGTTCAGTGGCAGCCAGGCAGACTGGTGCAGTTTCAGGATCAGGTTTAAGGTAGAAGTTGTTAACATGCTGGTGGTGGGGTACCAATCAGGAAGAGTAGTTGTAGTCAGAAATCCAAGCCAAAGTCGGTAACATAAGCGAGCAACAGATATAACAGGCAGATGTGATCCAAGAGAGGTGTCAGATGTACCCGGTCAGGAACAAGGTTAGCAGACTTTCTAGAATCAGGAACACAGGAACCAGAGCTGAAGACAATCCAGCACTGAAACCATTAAGATTCTCAGTTTAAATAGTCTTCTGGGAGCCAGAATCTGTGGATGCCTGCATATGCCTATGTGACCGCATGTATGCGCCAATTTTAATGTGCATTCTAGTGCTTGCTCATCTTGGGCGTCTATGATTATTAGACTGAGCACCTGCAGCACAAGATCCCTGATGCATTATTGTACACTCTGCATGTTTTGTGTCACCAGGCCCTGGTCCTAAAACCCTTGAACCACATACCACAACCTAATATGCGGCTGGCTACAATGCATATAACCTGTAGGTACCCGACTGTACCACCACTAACTTCACTGCTTATGTTTTAATATAACTATGAGCTATAATTTTAGTGACATCTTGCTAGTGCAATCTGGTACTACAGTAACTAAATCCGGAGACCATATTTTTCTGTGCAAGGAAGTATTACAGACATGGGCAACATTTATGCTACATATAAATTAAACACTTCAGCACATAGCTGTGTTGCACATTTATTATACACTTGCCCTATGTTAGATGCATCATGCACCTTTTTGTCTTGTGGAAATCAGTGATGTGAGATATGTATAATAATTATGTTACATAAGGTATACATACAGTATCTTACAAAAGTGAGTACACCCCTCACATTTTTGTAAATATTTTATTCTATCTTTTCATGTGACAACACTGAAGAAATTACACTTTGCTACAATGTAAAGTAGTGAGTGTACAACTTGTATAACAGTGTAAATTTACTGTCCTCTCAAAATAACTCAACAAACAGCCATTAATGTCTAAACTGCTGTCAACAATAGCAAGTACACCCCTAAGTGAAAATGTCCAAATTGGGCCCAATTAGCCATTTTCCCTCCCCGGTGTCATGTGACTCATTAGTGTTACAAGGTCTTAGGTGTGAATGGGGAGCAGGTGTGTTAAATTTGGTGTTATTGCTCTCAATCTCTCATACTGGTCACTGGAAGTTCAACATGGCACCTCATGGCAAAGACCTCTCTGAGGATGTGAAAAAAAGAATTGTTGCTCTTCATAAAGATGGCCTAGGCTATAAGAAGATTGCCAAGACCCTGAAACTGAGCATGGTGGCCAAGACCATACAGCGGTTTAACAGGACAGGTTCCACTTAGTACAGGCCTTGCCATGGTCGACCAAAGGAGTTGAGCGCACGTGCTCAGCGTCATATCCAGAGGTTGTCTTTGGGAAATATATACGTATGAGTGTTGCCAGCATTGCTGCAGAGGTTGAAGGGGTGGGGTGGGGGGTCAGCCTGTCAGTGCTCAGACCATACGCCGCACACTGCATCAAATTGGTCTACATGGCTGTCGTCCAGAAGGAAGCCTCTTCTAAAGATGATGCACAAGAAAGCCTACAAATAGTTTGCTGAAGACAAGCAGACTAAGCACATGGATTACTGGAACCATGTCCTGTGGTCTGATGAGACTAAGATAAACTTATTTGGTTCAGATGGTGTCAAGTGTGTGTGGCGGCAACCAGGTGAGGAGTACAAAGACAAGTTTGTCTTGCCTACAGTCAAGAATGGTAGTGGGAGTGTCATGGTCTGGGCCTGTATGAGCTGGGGAGCTACAGTACATTGAGGGAACTATGGATGCCAACATGTACTGTGACATACTGAAACAGAGCATGATTCAATCCCTTCGGAGACTAAGCTGCAGGGCAGTATTCCAACATGATAACAACCCCAAACACACCACCAAGACAACCACTGCCTTGCTAAAGAAGCTGATGGTAAAGGTGATGGACTGGCTAAGCATGTCTCCAGACCTAAACCCTATTGAGCATCTGTGGGGCATCCTCAAGCGGAAGGTGGAGGAGTGCAAGGTCTCTAACATCCACCAGCTCTGTGATGTCATCATTGGGGACTGGAAGAGGACTCCAGTGGCAACCTGTGAAGCTCTGCTGAACTCCATGCCCAAGAGGGTTAAGGCAGTGCTGGAAAATAATGGTGGCCACACAAAATATTGACACTGTGGACCCAATTTGGACATTTTCACTTAGGGGTGTACTCACTTTTGTTGCCAGTGGTTTAGACATTAATGGCTGTGTGTTGAGTTATTTTGAGGAGACAGCAAATTTACACTGTTATACAAGCTGTACACTCACTACTTTACATTATAGTAAAGTGTCATTTCTTCAGTGTTGTCACATGAAAAGATATAATCAAATATTTACAAAAATGTGAGGGGTGTACTCACTTTTGTGAGATACTGTACATTATGATTCTTCAGTACAAAAACTGTGCAATGCATTATTTAATTGTTGTTTAGGTGATGTGCAATGTATTTGTCGTACATTTGACCTATGTTGCCTACTCTGATTATTCGGTTAAATATGTCCTGTTGTTATTTCAATAAATGCTGGTGAATGCTGCCAAAATGGTGAATCACTGGGTCTCTGGGTTATTCAGGCAGATTATGGTGTGTTGGATGGTGCAGTATATAGCTTCCTGAAAACATTATGGCACCCTGTCTCAATACTTCTATCATGAGCCAACAGCCCTGGAGCAAACAGTATGTTGGCTCTTGGTAGGAGTTATGCAAATATTAAAGTAGAACTTCATGCTCTTAATTAACATTGACTAGTTTTAATCCTTATTCCACTACTATTAGTAAATAGATGGGAAAGTATATAATTTTTTTTGTTTTTTGTTTTTTACATTTGTTCAGTTACTTCCTGGTTTCCTAAGCCTGGAGTCTTCAGGAGGGGAGGAGGGGTTTTGTCAGCTAAGCACACCCTACTGCCTGCATGCATGAGCTAAGGGCAGATGGACTCCAAGAAATAAACGTTACATGAATCATCTGCCTTTACTTAAGTGGCCACGGCCAGAAATGCTAGGTGGTGTTTTTGAAAGTGATTTCCAAGCAAAATAAAACATAGGGTGAGTTTACAAAATTAAAAATCAATTAAATAGCATATTTGGTTTGTGTAGTTCCGCTTTAAATTGCCTTAACACTTCAGCCCCGAAGGATTTCCCACTTTAGGACGAGAGCACTTTTTGCGATTCGTCACTGTGTCAATTTAACTGACAATTGCGCGGTCATGCGACGTTGTACCCAAACAAAATTTGCGTCCTTTTTTTCCCACAAATAGAGCTTTCTTTTGGTGGTATTTGATCACCTCTGCGTAATTTCTGATCACCGCTATAAGCAAAAGAAGAGCGACAATTTTGCAAAAAGAAACAATATTTCTTACTTTTTGCTAAAATACATATCCAAAAAAAAAAATATAAAAAAACATTTTTTTCAACGGATTTGGCCAATTTATATTCTTCCTCATATTTTTGGTAAAAACAATTGCAATCAGCGTTTATTGTGGTGGACATGTCGGACCATTTTGACAGCGATCAGTGCTATGAAAATGCATTGATTACTGTGTAAATGCCATTGGCAGTAAAGGGATTAACCTGGAGGGGGCGCTCTAAGGGTTTACTGTGTACCCTCAGTGTGTTCTAACTGTATGGCAGCTGGGCTGGCAGGGGGAGGGGAGTGATCACGGCTCCCATATACAGGGAGCCTGTGATCACATTCCTTGCCCCTCTGTCGGAACGGAGATCTGTGTTTACATACCTCCGTTCTCTCACTGCGGGGGAGCCATCGCGGGTAGCCAATGGAGATAGAGTCCGCCCTACCCACTCCCTGGCTTTCCCGGAACACAGTGGGTGCGCTCACAGTGTGTGATCTTGCAGCCGCCACCAGGTGACGGTGGTTTGCAATAACGAACCAAGTTGCCACCGTCAAGCCACGGCGGGCGGTCAGGAACTGGTTAAGAATTTATGTCAGTCTAGAGGAATGGGCATTCCTGGACAGACTGCATTTGCATGCAGCCTGTCTAGGAATGGCCATTTTCCAAACTGCCTGCAGTAGGGCTAGAGTTACAATTTAACAATATGAAATTGTTACCCTTAAAAGAAAAAAAAAAGATCCTGTGCTGTGTCATTTGCCCCCTCCCCCCTGTATCACCTGAAATACCTGGCTGATCCTGCCTGCTTCTGCCCTCCCCCCTGTAAACTGACCATGGTTTTTCATGGTTGCTGAGCCCTGACACCGTGGTCAGTTTACGTGCCTCTGTCATCTGCTCTCTCCTCTGTCCTCCTCTCCCCCCTCCCTCCCTGTCTGTCAGCTTGTGACAGTGCCCGCCCCTCCTGCTGCTATTATAACTTTTTTTCTGGCAATCACCTGTGTTAGATAATGCAATGTCTCCAGTGTATATGCTTTATTAAAAAAATACCTCTGTATACCTTATTTCTGAGCGCTGCTCGGCGCTCACGTGACCAGCCGCCTCTCTCCTCTCCTCCTCCCGACTGACATCAGCGGGGAATTCCTGGCCCCTCTTGCTGTAGCTGTCAGATCAGGAGAGGGAAAGGCAGCCGGTCCAGTGAGTGCTGAGCGGTGCTCGGAAATGAGGCATACAGAGGCGTTTTACAGTGGAGACATAGCATTATCTAACACAGGGGATTGCCAGAAAATGAAAAGTGGGTTTACAACCACCTTAATGTGATCTAGCCAAGTGAAATGTGGAATGCCCAGTTTGCTGAACAGGACCTTCATGACTGGATCACTAGGTATTAATTTAATAAAAGTTGCAGATTGAAAAAATAAAGTGCCGCACATAGGGGTTGATTTACTAAAACTGAAAAGTGCAAAATCTGGTGCAGTTCTGCAAGGAAACCAATCAGCTACCAGGATTTGTTGTCAAAGCTTGTTTGAACAAGCTGAAGTTAGAAGCTGATTGGCTGCCATGTGCAGCTGCACCAGATTTTGCTCTCTCCAGTGTTAGTAAATAAACCCCACAATGTCCAGCTTATAAAGTGCTAAAGAATGCTGTCAAAGATGGCAGATATGCCAGAGAAAATGCTGTTTAGAGAGTGTGAACATGCTACAGGTTTGGTTGGAGACTGGAGGCATTGTACAGAAGGCAGTGAGACTGAGGACATGTTACATGAAACTAGAAGAGGTCATTGCTATTACTCCTTTACAAATCAATGCTTCCACTACCACTCCCACTACAGACTGCTGGGGTCCAAGGGCTACACAAAAAGTACCAAGGAGCTTGCACGCGGCCCTTGGACTGCAGGTTGGACACCCAGTACCTAAACTAAACTCTCCAAAACTAAATCAGCAGCCGATATTTAACGATCTAAAGCATTCACGAGACATGAAAGAGACACAATTTTACAGCTGATTACTCAGAGGAAGACTATGTGTAGAATAAACTGTAGCTAGCAATTAGGTTGTCACCTTCTTTGTGGTTGAGTTTTCAAAAATGCGTGGCAGACATACCTTCTTAAGCAGAGGTGTACTGCATGCTCTCTGGTTCCAGGAAAAATTCTACCTATCTCTAGCCTCCAACTATCTGTGTTCTCCCTTTACCAATGGAATAACTATTTGTACAAAAACATTGTTACTGATGCCTTAGAGCCACAAATACCATAAGAACTGAGTACAGCTTGTACATGTAACCAGTTCTACAAGTTTGCATAGGTGTATATATTATGAATTAGGCTACACATTTCCTAGATAATACTATTTACTAAACCTTCGTTGAAACAGGTCCCTGTATTGTAGTTTCATTGTCAGGCAGTGTGGAGGTAAGAGTCCTTTTGTAAAAATATGAAGCTAAGGCCTCATTCACATTGTGCTTTGGCTGGTATACCGAGAATAGACCTTTTTTTTAGCGTCTCAAGACTCTGGGTGCAGGCAACCTATTCAAGTCTATTGGGAGGCAGCGGCTGCAGGGACACAGACGCTCATTCTTAGGGGAAAGGCTTGCAGGTCAGTGACCCCAAACACACACTGTCTGTGTTTGTGGCTGCTAACCTGCATACCTGTCACATTAGGATAAGTGGAGGTGTCCATGTAGGTGCTGCCTCCTAACCCTCCCTGCTAAAATGCTGCAAACGCATTATCATTAAAGGATCAGTCAGAATAAAAGCATTTGCTTGGATACAATAGAAAAAAAGAGGCACAGGAAGTCTCTCATAAACCTCGTACACACAATGTGAATTTCGAACGGCAGAACGTCCATTTTTTCTTGGATGCTTGTCTCGTGTTGAAAGTGAAGAGCGTACTAATGATATAAACATTTTCATACGACCGAATTCAACATCAGAAGTGACGTAATGTGTTGAATCATTTTGTATGTACAGTATCTCACAAAAATGAGTACACCCCTCACATTTTTGTAAATATTTTATTATAACTTTCCATGTGACAACACTGAAGAAATGACACTTTGCTAGAATGTAAAGTAGTGAGTGTACAGCTTGTATAACAGTGTAAATTTGCTGTCCCCTCAAAATAACTCAACACATAGCCATTAATGTCTAAACCACTGGCAACAAAAGTGAGTACACCCCTAAGAGAAATTGTCCACATTGGGCCCAATTAGCCATTTTCCCTCCCTGGTGTCATGTGACTTGTTAGTGTTACAAGGTCGCAGGTGTGAATGGGGAGCAAGTGTTTTAAATTTGGTGTTATCGCTCTCACTCTCTCATACTGGTCACTGGAAGTTCAACATGGCACCTCATGGCAAAGAACTCTCTGAGGATCTGACAAAAAGAATTGTTGCTTTACATAATGATGGCCTAGGTCAGGGGTAGGGAACATGCGGCTCTCCAGCTGTTGCAGATCTACATTTCCCATCATGCTTCTGGGAGTAATTGTATCCATCAGCCTTGTAAAGCCTCATGGGAAATGTAGTTCTACAGCAGCTGGAGAGCCGCAGGTTCCCTACCCCTGGCCTAGGCTATAAGAAGATTGCCAAGACCCTGAAACTGAGCTGCAGCACAGTGGCCACGAGTATCCCCATACTCAGAAGAAGCAGCAGAATGTATTTTGGGGTGTAATTTCACATATACCCATGGCATGTGTGAGCAATATATTATTTAGTGACAACTTTATGTAAAAAAAAGAAATAAATAAATAAAAATTGTAATTTCCCCAAAACTTGTAGCAAAATATAAAATATTCCATGGACTCAATAGGCCTCTCAGCAGATAGATTGGGGCGTCTACTTTCCAAAATGGGGTTTTTTCTTTGCTATCTGGGAATTTCATGGCCTCTGAAACCTGGATAGGTAGTGAGGAGTGAAGGCATAAATTGGTTGGTGATTGGTTTTCGGGGTCCTGTACACGGATAGGCTCCAAAAAGTCTCACACATGGGGTATCCCAGTACTCAGGAGAAGCAGCAGAATGTATTTTTGGTTGTAATTCTACAAATACCCATGGCATGTGTGAGCAATATATCATTTCATTGACAACTTTGTGGAATTTTTTTTTGTCATTTTTTGGCAGACCAGCAACTAGTATGTTGCTGGTCTGAGAAGACCAGAAACATACTAGTATGTTGCTGGTCCTTGTTGGGCATATATTGTAATGTTTTTCTTTTTTTCTTGCAGTCTGTGGGTTAAATGATAAAAAAGAATCAATTGGTGGGTATGCCCACCATTAGAAAACCTCCCTTCATCCACCCACTTCTAATGGTGGGCATAGCCCCTTTTAAAAAATATATACCCGAGCATAGGGGCAATCCACCCCAATTTCCACCCCTGCCCCTATGCTCCGGTATATATGCTCTTTTTTTAACTGTGGTGGTGAAACCACCGCCTACATCACTGGAGTCGCTGCTTTATGAATGGTGGGAGCAAACGCTTTTGCTGTCACCATTAATAAATCAGTACTGCAGCTGAATGGCGTACCTGAAAAGGAATAAACAATTAATAAAACACAGTAACATAAAAAAATTTTACAAGAGAGAGAGAAAAAAAAAGAAATATACCACAGTTTTTGGCTTTTTTATTTTATTTATTGTTTGTTTTTTTTGGTACACCTTTTTTTTTATAACTAAAAAATGGTTCCAGGTTTGGGTCTCTCAAAATGCACTGGCATCTTTGGAGACCCTATGTAAATGTGCCTATCACTGTGTCTGCTGTACCCTAAGCTAATAATCCAGTAATGTGTGGTAGCGTTCAAAACATTCTTCGATGCAGAGACCAGGCTGGTCAGGACAGGTGGGACAATAAGTGCGGTGTCATGCCTCTATCCGCGCTGTCTGCAGGCACAACATCTCTTTTGGGGTGTTCTGTGGCCTGGGGTGCCTCCCATGCAGCCAGCTAACTGCATTCAAATTGTGAAGTGGGGGTGCAGCACCATCTGGAAACAGAAGGTCTGTGACGATCTCTTCCATGAATTTGAGGAAGTATCCCATCCGTCCTGACACTCTGTATAAGCGAAGACAATTGAAAAAGGTATATCGACACTTTTTTGCACCAGCGTCTGCCCTTACCGGCAATTAGGTACATCGCAATAACTGGACGTTAAGGTCCACCCCTCCCATATTATAATCGTGGACACAGAGGGGTTTCTCCAAAACAACATTCGCTGTAGGAATTTGGACGGTCGTATCTGGATGATATATATATACGGTGGGTGCCCTGATGGAAAAAAAACTATCTATCTAACAAGCGTTTCCTGTGACACTTATACACTGATCACAAGTGACAGGGGGCAATCAAGGGGTTCAAAACTTTATTGGGGGGGCAAGGGGGGTATTTATACCTACCTAGGCCTTCTACTAACCTACCCTAACACTGATTAGTGTCACAAGGGTCACAAGTACAGCGATCCGTAAAAATCAGATCGCTGCACTTTATGACACAGTGACAGGGGGTTAGAGCAATGAAGGGGTTAACTGGGGGCGCGATCAGGGAGCGATCAAAGGGTTAAAAGTGTGCCTAACTGTACTAATGTCAGTGTAGTGTTGTGAAACTCACGTTTATAAGTAGAGTTGAGCGAACCTCTGGAAGTTCGGGTTCTGCTGGTCCGTCCGGGTCCGGACGGAACCCGAACGATCGCACGGACAACGAACCCCATTGAAATCAATGGGGACCCGAACTTTTAGGCATAAAAATGGCTGTAACAAAGTCCTGGAAAGCCCTAGAGGGCTGCAAAAGGAAGTAAAATGGGGGTAAGGGTAGGGCAAGTGCCCTACAAAAAAATGGGGACAGGGAAATAACTTTAAATATTTTTTAAAAAATAAAAACATAAAAAAAGCAAAAATGGAGGTGAATGTGGATCCTCTTCAAACTGTGTCTGAAAAGTATCAATTAACGGTAGAAGCCATATAACTGTTCTTAAATCATCTTCAAACTAGGGCAAGTGCCCTACAAATAAATGGGGATAGGGAAAATAAATTAAAATCAAGTAAAAAAACGGGAAGGGGGGTGGATGTGGAGTAGGAGCCTAGAGGTTGACTAGGCCGTGACCGTG
>BLSH010399185.1:472742-483015 GCA_018402905.1 Glandirana rugosa
GCAACACCCCCCCCCCCCCAGCCCCCTTAATACGTACCTGAGCCCATCTCGATCCAGTGATGTCCAGGAGAGCCTTGCCTCTCCAGAGACTCGCACTCCTGATTGTTTTTTGATAGCATTGGGAGCCATTGGCTCCCGCTGCTGTCAATCACAGCCAGCGAGCCAGGTAGGAGACAGAGGGGATGGGCGTGAGCCATGGCTCTGTGTATGAATGGACACACAGAGCAGCAGCTCAGCTCGGGTACCCCCATAGCAAACTGCTTGCTGTGTAAGCACCCGGCAGGATGGGGAAGCCAGGAGTGCCGACATGGGACCCAAGAAGAGCAGGAACTGGGCTACTCTGTGCAAAACCACTGCACAGAGCAGTCAAGTATGACATGTTTGTTATTTTTTTTTAATAAAAAACAAGACTTTAATATCACTTTAACCGGTGATGTCACCAGCCCCATTCACTTACATGGCCCAGAATCCCCATGTAAGCAAATGTGCCAAAAGGGCATAAGGATAACCAAAAATTCCCTTATCTGAACATACAGCCTGGCAGGCCAGGAAAGGGTGGGGGCAAACGCGCACCCCTCCGCTCTTGAACAATACCATGCTACATGCTGTCAACATGAGGAGGGTATTTTGCCAGAGAGTATCCCCCTTGCAAGGCACCTTGCACCCATGCTGAGTCCAAGGATTTCTTCCTCACAACACTGGCCCAGTGGTTGTGAACTTGTGAGCGTCTACGGGCTGTGGGCTTGTCAGAATTTGGAGGCCCCTTTTACACTAAAGGGACACCCAGAAACCAACATCCCCCCATGTGGATGAGTCAGGGGTACATAATACACCAACTCATTCTTAAAAAAAGGAAAGTGTAAATAAAGACATACAGGTGCATCTGATAAAATTAGAATATCATCAAAAAGTTAATTTATTTCAGTAATTCAATGCGTTGCACACAGAGTGATATATTTCAAGAATGTCTTTCTTTTAATTCTGATGATTAT
Organism: Glandirana rugosa; assembly: GCA_018402905.1. Classification (NCBI taxonomy): domain Eukaryota; kingdom Metazoa; phylum Chordata; class Amphibia; order Anura; family Ranidae; genus Glandirana; species Glandirana rugosa. The sequence goes on from BLSH010399185.1 coordinate 473,735, forward strand.
GGCTTACAGTTAGTGAAAACCCAAAATTCACTATCACAGAAAATTAGAATATTACATAAGATAAGACCAATAAAAAAATTATTTTTAATATAGAAATGTTGGCTTACTGAAAAATATGTCCATGTACAGTATAGTATGCACTCAATACTTGGCCGGGGCTCCTTTTGCATGAATTACTCCATCAATGCAGCGTGGTATGGAGGCGATCAGCCTGCAGCACTGCTGAGGTGTTATGGAAGCCCAGGTTGCTTTGATAACGGCCGTCGGCTCATCTGCATTGTTGGGTCTGATGCCTCTCATCTTCCTCTTGACAATACCCCATAGATTCTCTATGGGATTTAGGTCAGATGAGTTTGCTGGCCAATCAAGCACAGCAATACCATGATCATTAAACCAGGCATTGGTACTTTTGACAGTGTGGGCAGGTGCTGAGTCCTGCTGGAAAATGTAATTAGCATCTCCATAAAGCTGGTCAGCAGAGGGAAGCATGAAGTGCTCTAGAATTTCCTGGGAGAAGGCTTTGCTGACTTTGGACTTCATAAAACACAGTGGACCAACACCAGCAGATGACAAATCATCACTAACTGTGGAAACTTTACACGGGATCTCATGCAACTTGTATGATTTGCCTCTCCACTCTTCCTTCAGACTCTGGGACCTTGATTTTCAAATTAAATGCTAAATTTTCCCCAGTCAGTGATGATATGGGGAGTATTGTCAAGAGGAAGATGAGAGACACCAGACAATGCAGACAAGCTGAAGGCCGCTATCAAAGCAACCTGGGCTTCCATAACGCCTAGGCAGTGCCACAGGCAGATCGCCTCCAAGCCACAATGCATTGATGCAGTAATTCATGAAAAAGTAGTCCCGACCAAGTATTGAGTGCATACTATATTGTACATGGACCTACTTTTCAATAAGCCAACATTTCTGTATTAAAAATCCAATTTTTTTAATGGTCTTCTGTAATCTAATTTTCTGAGATACTGAATTTTGGGTTTTCACTCTCTGTAAGCCATAATCATTAAAATTAAAAGAAAGAAATGCTTGAAATATATCACTCTGTGTGCAACGCATCTGTATAAAATATATGAGTTTCACTTTATCAATTGAATTACTGAAATAAATGAACTATTTGATTATATTCTAATTTTTTTTTTTTTTAATTAATTTTTATTGAGATTTTTGAATGTATACAGTAAGCACAGAGGGAATACATACAGTAAGCAAAACAATGGGGAGGGGAGGGGGGGGTACATCATGAATAATAATAGATTCATCACATTAATCACAAAACGGTAAACAGTTTATCAAGAGGGACAATCAAAAATCACTTCGGCTCGTCAATAGGGAAAAGGGTGGACCAGGTCACCCATTTAGCGTCAAATTGTGATCTTTTGAGGTCATTGGTTGCAAGCATTCTTTTGAATATGTAGTTCTGCTTGGTTAGGTGTATATTCTAATTTTATGAGATGCACCTGTATGCACAGTTTTTGACAAGTCCTTTAATGAAAAAAAAAAAAACCCTAAAAAATGGTCCAAAATGTACATCTATTGGGAATGTTGTCACCCAACCATATAGATCCATGTCAATTACATTGCCCGATGGATGCCAACCCACCAAAGGAAAAGAAAAATGCCAACATAGATTCCCGTTGTTTCACTCCCACTGAATGTTTGGAGACCCCTGATCTAGACACATAAAATGAAGTGCTGCACTACTAAAACTAAAAATCTAATAAAGCACTATAAAATTGTGAAATCATAAGTTAAGTCTTCATGTGAAAAGGTCAAACAAGCTGGTTTAAGCACTTCAGCCCCGGCAGGATTTCACACTTTAGGACCAGAGCACTTTTTGCGATTCGATTTTTGCATCGCTTTAACTGACAATTGCACGGCCGTGCGACGTTGTACCCAAATGAAACTTGCGTCCTTTTTTCCCCACAAATAGAGCTTTCTTTGGTGGTATTTGATCCCCTCTGCATCATTTCTGATCACTGCCATAAATAAAAAAGTGCGACAATTTTGCAAACAAAACAGTTTTTCTTACTTTTTGCTAAAATTCAAATAAAATAAAAAAATATAAAAAAAAACATTTTTTTTCATCGGTTTTGGCCGATTTATATTCTTCCTCATATTTTTGGTTTAAAAAATTGCAATTGCCGTTTATTGATTTTGCGCAAAAGTTGCCGCGTTTACGGGTGATGAAAATTAATTTCTGGGGTTTTTATTTTTTTTTTATTTTCTACTAGTAATGGCGGTGATCTGATTTTTATTGGTACTGCAATATTTCAGCTGTCATGTCGGACCATTTTGACACTTTTTTGGGACCATTGGCATCTATACAGCGATCAGTGCTATAAAAATGCACTGATTACTGTGTAAATGCCATTGGCAGTGAAGGTGTTAACCTGGAGGGGGCGCTCTAAGGGTTAACTGTGTTCCCTCAGTGTGTTCTAACTGTATTGGTGCTGGGCTGGCAGGGGGAGGGGAGTGATCACGGCTTCCATATACAGGAAGCCTGTGATCACAGCCCTTCCCCCTCTGTCAGAATGGAGATCCGTATTTACTTACATGGACCTCCATTCTTTCATTGCGGGGGGGGGCCATTGCGGGTAGCCGGCGGCGATCGAGTCCACCCTACCTGCTCCCCGCCCCCCTCAGACACAGTGAGTGCGCGAGCGTGCTGCTCACAATGCTAGTTATCGCGATAACGAGCCATCTTGCCGCTGTCACGCTGCGGCGGGCGGTCGGCAAGTGGTTAATATGATCCTCTGCGGTACTTGTGGAACTCCAGACCACGGCTAGTCCTCCTCAGGATAGAAATCAAGAAAAAAAAATAAAGTGTAGCCGATTGTTCGGCCTGTCTGTGATCGAGCAGGTTCTGTAGAGAAAACAAACTTGGGTTTGAAGTGTAAAGAGAAGTAATATTGGTCTGGAGTTCCACCACTAACGTCAACGCGAGTGCAGTATTTGAAAGATCATATTAAACCAGCTTGTTTGACCCTTCTCTAACCCCAATTTAGGGCAAAAGTACATCTGATTCCTCTTGGTGGTGGCTTTCATCCATTTGAAGGAAGGATTTGGACCTTTTTCATTTGGAACATTAATGTTTTCACATGAGGACTTAACTTATGATTTCACAATTTTGTAGTGCTTTATCACACTTTAAAGTTGTGTACGCCTGTGGAACGTACACAATTATAAATCTCAATCGGCGATGCTTTAAAAGCCTTGTGGGAGATTGCTCGTGGGGATCACTTTTCAGGGAAAAAGATTGAGCTGGGATGTCAAGAAAAAAAATTTCTTTAAATTCTGGCGGCTTGCCAGGTTTATTTTTACAGGTTTGCAAGTTCAAAACACAAACAGAAAACAACACCTTGCTGTCTGGCGCTACACTAAACAAAGAGATTCCTCTTTATACAGTGTGGGGCTGTCCCTGACACCCACAAAACACAAGCACATTGCAAACCTTGTCTTTAGAGTCCATTTTAGCGCACAGCTCTCTCAGCTTTCTCCCTCTGAGATCCAGGATCAAGCTCTCCTCTGTTCTCTTCCTGGTCATTAAATGACAGTGGAGAGGGGTTTGAGTGGACCACAAAGTCTGGAACCAGCTCTGCCATGGTGGCCAGCAAAACTTGGGTCGGACTCCCAATAGTTGCCTCAAAATGATTGCATGCGAGGCGAAAAGTTTCACCCGTCCATTACTTCACAGCCCTTACAGGTTACACGTTTAGAGTTATACAGGAGGCTTGATGCTAAAATTTTTGCTCTCACTCTGATGTTTATGGCCATACTTCACATGTGAGGGACCACAGATCTCTCCTCTGCCCTGATAGCATCAGAGCAAACCAAAATTGGTTTATTTAGATGCTTTACAAGCTGGTACCAATGAGGAAGCAACAAGGATTTTGTTGATATTTACAAGACATTATCAGCCTGTTAAGCATCTGGTCAAACCAATCTTGGTTTCTTACATCACAGAGGGGAGGCAGGTACAGATGTGCCTTCCTCCCTTCTTAGAGGACAAACCTATCTAGTGGTGGCAGTAGGGGACTCCCTGACCACACGGAAGAGCCAGATAAAGGTGGCGAGTGGGGGGCCCTTCTGCACCCTGTAGAAGTGATCAAGTGGCTGTATAGCCCCAAACTCAAGGTACATCACTGTCTAGCACTTGGACAATCATGTAATGCGACAGATACCACATGCAGAGTGTGGATTTATGGGTTAATTTGTTATATATCCTGCGCCTTTGGCCACATTTTGTTTACTATTTGCATGGATCCAGCTATCTTTTGGGAATTCTGTACTTGTGTTTGACCTGTTTGAGATGCACCAGGGCATTGGAATGGGAAAAGACACCGAGTTACATATATCCCCTCCATTTTATATCTCCTCCTTTCCCCCATCTCGTATGTGTTTGAGGATGCACTACAGTGTTTGTACCGCTCTAGCGGATAGTACCCATTAAAATGCAGTATGTTGTTTAACAATATGCCTGGTCTATGCTTGCGATCACTTGTGAATCGGGAATCCCAGTCTGCCAGCTGAATGTGCCGAGGGTGATGCCGTTTAATTTAGGAAGATGTCACATAATAATAATAGTGATGATAATAATACCACTGCTACATGTTTCACTTCACATTGTAGCTGGAGGTTCACTCGACAGATCACACATGTTGTTCGCACAAGTCACCATAGATGTACACAGTACAGAGATCTCCCTCATATTATTTACCCTGCTGGTCGAATGTTCATATATAACCTATAATGCACTGTTGGTGAATGTTAACTCTCAGCATCAAATGTTTACAACTCTAAATTCACCCCTATGGTGTGGAGCAAAACTACTTTTTTTCTAGTGGATACTTTAAAAGTAGAGGCATTGTGAAATGAAACCAGTTGCACATTAAAGCTGTTGTAAAAGCATTACATTTTTTACCTTAAATCGGATCTTCACCCTCATTTTTATCATATCTCCTCTGCACCCCTCCTCCCCTCTGCTGTTCGAATATGACTGTTTTTTTTTTGTTTTTTTTAAAGTGGTAGTAAACCCTCCGATCATTTTCAGCCAAGGAAGCTGCCATCTTGGCATCTGTTTGATCTAGAACTGCCATGATGCTGCACATGTGATCAGCTATGACACCAGCCATTGGATGGTTTGACAGTTTGGTTTAGAGCACAACCAATGGGAGTGTTACATCTCCGGCACGTGCCAGAAATGGAACTGGTTTTTAAACTGTTAAATGGATGGGTTTACTACCGCTTTAATTAAAACACTTCTGGTCTGCCCCCTATGCACATCTTTCTCCTAGGCATATGAGGTGCACTTTGCTGTTCCTCCTGGGATATGAACGTCACATATTCCAGGAGTCATAGTCTTTCACTGGAAAAAGGGGAGGGGGTGGGCCTAGTGGTGAGTCATTGAGAGAGCTGCCTGCTGAACACATAATAGCCTGTGGCTTTTTGATGACCTCATACATGAAGATGGTGGCGCGGGACTGAGTGTGGGACAGTAGGGAAGAGGATCTTAGCAGGACAATGCTGGATCTGCTGGGTGGGTGAGTGTGTTAACTGTGCAGGACCTGCAACCGGGTAAGCAGGGTTTAAAAAGTTGGGGAGGATGAAGGTCCTCTTTAATGCATTCCATGCATTAAGGTAAAAAAAAAAGTCCAACTATTTGTATCACCCCTCCCCAAAACACTTACCTGAGTCCTGACTTGTCCTAGCGCTGTGCCTGTTTGTACCGGCTCTCTCCCTGCAGCCACAGGACAAACAGGCAGCAGCGGGAGCCATTGGCTCCTGCTGCTGTCAATTAAATCCTGTGAGCAGGGAGTGGGAAGTGGTGCTGGGCCATGCTGTGTGTCTATGGACACACAGAGCCCAGCTCTGGAGCAAGTATGCATGTGAAAGCCTGCATGTGCATCCCCAAAAGAAGGCTCCTCTGATGGTATTTTGAGAAGAGGAAGAGCCAATAACACAGGTAGAGGACCCCAGAAGAGAAGGACCATTGCAAAAAGTTTGTGAGGGAGCTTCTGTTTTGCTGTGTGTTGGCTGGGTGAGGTCTCCACCCCATTTCTTCTTGGATAGGACTAGTGTTAAAGTTCCTGCACATTACTGTAGCACTGGAAAGATGACAGCAATACCTCACATCACATAGACATACTATCCAGTGTCACTTGTCATACTTTGCCAATCACATATACGATCTGCACCAGTCAAATGTGAAAGCCACACATTGCTCCTCACTGTTAAGCCATTTTCCCAAATATTGCTCTCTCCTTGGGAGCAGCACAGTGGTGGCATCCATCTCCCTATATGCAATATCTGTAGCATTCTGCTTTATTTGAATCAAGACTCACAAGTTGAAGCATTCTGCTCTGTCAGCTGAGATGCATGCTTGGTAGGTGATGTCACAAGGGGGCAGTGCCACCAGGTGACGTCACCAGGTGGCCTTGCCCCTTGCCTATTTGAGAACTGTCAGATGGAGGAGGAGGCCTTCGGCGGTTAGCCTTCCTCGCGGTCGGAGTGTTTTTTGTTTTTCTTGGATCCGGCGGTGGTGTGGAGGGCATCAATATTAATGATGGATCTACATTGGGGACATTTTTTTTTTATTTATTTAATTTTTTTTTTAATAACGGTATGTGAAAAACGGCCCCCTGTCTTTATTTATTTTTGACATCCCACCGAGTGCACAGAAAATGTGGGTGTTTGCCGAATTGTTTAGCCCGCACCGTCTGCCCATCCCTAATTACCACACTATTCTGGGACAGAGCCAGCTAGTGGCAGACTGGCTAACTGCACCTGCTTACAAGCAGGTGAGTATAACCTGTTGTTATTTTAAAAAATATATTTATTTTAGCCTTTACAACCTCTTTAAATACTGCATAAAATAGCTTACTTTTTCTCTGTCCTGTTTACAATATTTAAATGTTCCACAGCTTGCGTCATTTAGAGTCCGCTTAGTTTTTAAGCTCCTGTCTTTAAATAAAATTGGGTATATTTCTTCTTTTTCTGTAAGCCTAAAGAGTAGAGATATGTTGCTTTATCCTGTGCTTAATGTTAATAGTAATAGGACTGGCAGTCATGCTTTGGCCTCTTCATTTAATGGGCTCCCTCAACACCTTCAGAACCCTATGTATGATGCAGTTGCATATGTGTAGTGCATCACTAAATAAATATTTTCTAACTAACCCCTGGCACAAAGCCTCAATTATATCATTCCTGATATTGCAACTCTGGGGTTTGCTCAATGTCTCCAGCAGCAGGAAGAAGATAGAGAACCAGCAGGCTAAGAAGAAATCCCCTTTCCCATGACACCCCTATAATAATGTACCTGAGACAAAACTGTGACCCTGCTGATGGTAGAAACAGCTTTGGATGTCTGTGTTATCCAGAATTAAGCTCCCGGCCAAGCCCTTTCCACCACCTTTCTTCCAGAGCTGATAATACAAATCCTGCATTTTCATTTAGTGGCTTTGTACATGAGCAAACATGCCAGACACACAGAAAGGCTTTATCAAGCCAATTGTATTCTACTCCTTCATTGTGCTTCTTAACTTCATAACATTTCAGTATTTACATTTTCATTATTAATTCAAGACCGATACGCTTTAGTGGAACAGAAAAAACATTAGTTCTGACGATTGTCCTAGAACAATGACTATATCACAAAGCAGGCTTATTCATTAATAAGCACCTACTGTATTATCTAATAAGGACTATTGGATTCTGGCTACAATGGACCAGTAAGCTTAAAATGCTAAACAGAACTAGTAATAACACAAAAATATGTGTGGAAATTTTGGTTAATCAAAAATTGGAGTTAATCAAAATGAAATGCACTTGAGTGAAAACTCTATTATAGGTGTAATTTTTACCTGCCTGCATCACATTTGCAGTAACGCCAAAAGCCTCTAGGTAGAAAAATTTCAGTTTAGCAAAAAGACAGAGAAATCCAGTTCAAAAAGATCAGTGTTTAAGTATATGTGACTATTTATTCATTTAAAAAATATGTAAATGCGCTCACAAACATGGTGAAGGATTTATTTCATGTGAATTAGGAAGCACTATTGCAGGCCTTATTGACTATAGGAATACTGGTATTCAATTGGAACTAGGGTCGAGCACCTGTTTTATATTTTCCTTTTTAAAATTCATTCTTGAATTACCTAATATTTGTCTAACCAAATGTGAAACATCTAAAGTTGTGTTATCAATGGGAGCCTCTATTTAAAGTTGTGCTCATAAGTTTACATACCCTGCATATATATATATATATATATATATATATATATATATATATATATATATAAAAAATATACTGTATCTCTCTCTCTCTCTCTCTCTCTCTCTCTCTCTCTCTCTCTCTCTCTCTATATATATATATATACATATATATACAGTTGTGCTCATAAGTTTACATACCCTGGCAAAATTTATGATTTTTGGCCACTTTTCAGAGAATATGAATGAGAACACAAAAACATTTATTTCACTCATGGTTAGTGTTTGGCTGAAGCCATTTATTATTAATCAATTGTGTTTCATCTTTTTAAATCATAATGACAACAGAAACTACCCAAATGACCCTGTTTAAAGTTTACATACCCTGGTGATTTTGGCCTGATAACATGCACACAAGTTGACACAATGGGGTTTGAATGGCTACTAAAGGTAACCATAATCACCTGTGATCTGTTTGCTTGTAATTAGTGTGTGTGTGTATAAAAGGTCAATGAGTTTCTGGACCCTTGCATCTTTCATCCAGTGCTGCACTGAAGTTTCTGGATTCTGAGTCATGGGGAAAGCAAAATAATTGTCAAAGGATCTGTGGGAAAAGATATCCAAGGAATTGAGAATGCCAATCAGCAGTGTTCAAACTCAAATCAAGAAGTGGAAAATGAGGGGTTCTGTTGAAACCAAACCACAGTCAGGTAGGCCAACTAAAATTTCAGCCACAACTGCCAGGAAAAATTGTTTGGGATGCAAAGAGAAACCCACAAATAACTTCAGGTGAAATCTATATATCAAAAAAGCTTTCCAGTTGGCTGTGCTTCGTTCAGGACCAACAAACCTAAACCTATTACTGTACACCAGGGAACTACTGCAATAACAGTGTCTGCACTATGATGGCTCTTTCTTTGGCATGGCACCTATGACTGAGGTATCTCGGACTTCATTCCTACATTGAGATCGATTGGGAGGTCGTAGTCCCGTGTATGAGAGCATCTGTTAAACCTTGTAACAACATATGTGTGGAGTGGTGGCGAGTGGGTAAG
>BLSH010399185.1:483597-497949 GCA_018402905.1 Glandirana rugosa
CTCTGTTCCCCACTGAGTCTTCCACCCCTCAAGGACGTGGATAAGAGACTCTTTTTTTTTCGGGACACACATATATATATATATATATTTGACATATAGATAGATAGATAGATAGATATATATATATATGTGTCAACACGAGTACTCAAATGTATGGGACCGTCTTAAATACTAAAGAACCGGTAAAAAGTCTCTTATACTTATTGCGTTTTTGTAAAAAAAGTGAGCACCAATCACAAACCGACTTCTTTACATAATAGTTAGTTAGCACGAATGAGAAAAATTTAGTATTACTGTTGTCTTTGATGGGTTCACGAGTGAAAAAAATGTTTTTGCGTTATTCATATTCTCTGAAAAATGGCCAAGAAATCATAAATTCTGCCAGGGTATGTAAACTCATGAGCACAACTGTGTATATATATATATAGATAGATAGATAGATAGATATACAGTTTATATATATATATATATACACACAGGGCTTTTTTTTTCTCAGAGAATAGGTGCAGGAACTCCCCACCTTCTGAGTCACCCCTTGTCTCTGCCCCCCTACCCACCTCCAAGCACTGTCCCTTGGTTTCACCCCCCACCCAACTTTCAGTACCGTCCCTTGGTTCCACCCCCTACTCACCTCACAGTACCACCCCTTTTAGAGAATACAGAACCAAATATTTTGTGGTGCTAAGTAATTTGTATGGCATGTGTTAATGATAACAAGAAAAACAGTAAAATGGATCCACTGCAGCCAATAACAGTAGATCCCCCACACAACAATAGACCCTCAGCAACAATGGATGCACCCCAGCAACCATAGATCCCCAGCTACAGCAAGAGATCTCCCAGCAACCAGCACCAATAGACCCTCCAGCAGCCATCAACAATAGGCCCCTCCCACAACACCCCCTGGCAACAATAGACCCCCGTGCAAAAATAGATCCCCACCAGTGACAATAGATCCCCCAGCAGCCATCTTCAATAGATCCCCCAGCACACCTCAGCACCCCTTGGCATTACATACATTCAGTGCTGGAGCTGCGATCCTGCTGAAAAAAGTCTTGTATATATATATATATATGTGTGTGCTTGTAGTCAGGTGCTGGGCTACACCAATATGGAGAAAGGAATATTGCCTTTTATTCTTTTCTCTCTTTACTGAGACATTGATATTATGCTGCACAAACCTCCTCCATCCAGCAGGGGTGTGTTAAAGCCAAGTAAGCCCATAGACTTCTATGCAGAGCGCTGAGAATCCTAGGAGTTGTAGTTTAACCACTTCAGCCCCGGAAGGATTTGCCCCCTTCCTGACTAGAGCCCTTTTTGCGATTCGGCACTGCGTCGCTTTAACTGAAAATAGCGCGGTCATGCAAAGTTGTACCCAAACGAAATTTGTGTCCTTTTTTTCCCACAAATAGAGCTTTCTTTTGGTGGTATTTGATCACCACTACGTCATTTCTGATTGCCGCTATAAACAAAAGAAAAGCGACAATTTTGCAAAAAACCCCAAATTTCTTACTTTTTGCTAAAATACAAATCCAAAAAAAAAATATAAAAAAACATTTTTTTTCATCGGTTTTGGCCGATTTATATTCTTCCTCATATTTGTGATAAGAAAAATCGCAATCGGCGTTTATTGATGGGTTTGCGCAAAAGTAACCGCGTTTACGGATGATGAGAATTCATTTCTGGGGTTTTTATTTTTTTTTTATTTTTTACTAGTAATGGCGGCGATCTGCGATTTTTAGCGGTACTGCGATATTGGGGCGGACATGTTGGAACATTTTGACACTTTTTTGGGACCATTGGCATTTATACAGCGATCAGTGCTATAAAAATGCACTGATTACTGTGTAAATGCCATTGGCAGTGAAGGGGTTAACATGCAGGGGGCGCTCTAAGGGTTAACTGTGTTTCCTGGGCGTGTTCTAACTGTGGGGGGACTGCCCTGGCTGGGGAAGGGAAGTGATCACAGCTTCCATGTAGAGGAAGGCTGTGATCACAGCCCTTCCCCCCTCACAGAACGGAGGTCCGTGTTTACTTACATGGACCTCCGTTCTTTCACTCCGGGAGGGGCATCGCGGGTAGCCGGCGGAGATCGAGTCCACGGCACCCGCTCCCTGGTCCTCCCCGGAGACAGTGAGCGATCTGGCAGCCGCCGTCGTATGACGGCGTTTTGCCTGGGAGAGCCATCTTGTCGCCGTCAACCTGCGGTTGACGGTCGGCAAGTGGTTAAGAGGGCAGCTATATAATGGGGACACCTTACTCCTTAAACTACAGATCTCAAGAGGCACTGTGCAGTAGGAGGAGTGAGAGATGATTTTTATTAAGCCCAGCCGACCCTATATGGAACTATACCGAACCTTTATTGCATCTGAACCACATCTACCTTACACCTGTGCTGAGACTATTAGCTACCTATACATTACCTATACCATATTCAGGTTAAGTGGGACTGTTGAAGAACATCCCAAAGGACTGCCACTCCCATAATAATTCATAATAGAATCACTGCCATAAATTCATTCTAACAGTATAATTCCAGTATTCGGTAGATTAAACTTTACTACTGCCCACTGCTGCATTTGAGCTGGCTACTGTTTATGCTGACCTGGAGTATTACTTTCAGTGATTCCTGCTTCCGACGACGTCCTATGACAAAATGCGTAAGGCGGGGCTTTTGGTACGCCGATACGTCACCTCTGGTTCAAGGAAAATTGTCTGTGGAACGCAAACCGTCCCAGACAACAGGAACTCATCTGTTTCCAGCCCGTGTGCTGACACAGGGCACTGTTTTAATTGTTTGGACTTTGTTTTACGCATTCTTTTGGCTTAAATAAACGAGTAAATATTGTGTAGCGTCCCCTTAGTGAATAGGTGCTTAGGTGATTGATTTTTGCTAGGAGAGGCAAATTTAGTCAGGCCTGACTGAATGTTTTCATTTGGGCAGGGGAGTGGCCCAGGAAGAGCTGGAGACTGCAGGAAGGAACATCCCTTGTTTACCCCTTCCATTTGGGTCCAGAGAAGGTGGGATTTTCAGAGGTATGTTAAGGAGCCCTGGCCAATCCCCAACCTAGATTGGTAGGGGACAGGCCTCCTTAAATACTGTGGTCTGGGGGGGGGGGGGGAGTTGGGTGGAAGAGTGGAGCTGTAGCAGAGATAGAGGCCTCACCTGGGAGCCCCCAGTCTGGGGGGGGGTGACCTTGAGTCCTGGGAGCTCAGGTGCAGCCAGGAGGAGAGAGAGAAACTGGAGCAGCACAAGGTAGTAGGAGAACAACAGAGAGGCTACAGGAAAGACTCTTAAAAGGATCCACCATGTCGGTGAGTGACAGGCCCTGGAAGCTGGACAAGAGGTCTGGAGTAATCTAGGAGGATACAGTGGACAGTCTGTGGAGGTCAGAGGAGCCAGTCAGGGGAGCGGTGTCACTGGGCAGTGAAGTAGGCTGGAGTGGCCTGGAAGAGGATGGGCTGGAAGCAGTAGTCCATCAAACCCTGCTAGCACGTTTGTGCCCAGCAACACTTCGAGGACCCGTGGCCCTTGCCTGTAATGGGCGGTCCGGAGGCCCTGCAGTCAGTAACGCGGGCCTCACCATGTGCTATCTAGGGTGGAGGAAGATGTAATGGAGGTCTGATAAATATTCCTTCATGCCTCACCGTAACGGTCAGCAAGTGTCAGTGCTGTTGGAGTGAGGGAGTGTAACGGTCAGTATCAGCGCTGGAGAAAGAAAGAGTGCATAAACTGAGGTATAAGTGAATAAGCACAATTAAAACTGTGCTAACTCAAATAAAGTGCAATGTGCAATTACTCAAAATTTTTTTTTTTTACCTATGCCTATGCCATCATGAAAAAAATCAACATAGTATTTGCAAATCAGTCCACAGAAGCAGTAGTGCATGTACCAAACATGGGATCAACCCACATAGTGTTTGAAAACAGTTCACAAAAATGCACAATTCTTAATGTGTTGAAATTAATAAATAGTCCACATATATTAAAGTGCTACAAGTAAATAAGGTGCAATAATTCCAGCAATAAGTTCTAGGTGACCCAGGAAAGGAAAAGGTGATAAAGATTCCTCCACCTCAGGGACAGGCGATCACACACCCTACTTGCTTCACGGTGAACTCCAGGTATCAGTCATGTGCATAGGTGTGCGCAGCCTATTGCATTAGGGTGTGCAGCCCAAAGCTCAAACACACAGTAACAGTATATTTATATACATACATACACACACAGACACACACACTCTTATAGCAGAGCCGGTTCAGTGAAAAAGAAGTACGGTAGCTGTTCAATAATGGTGGAACTGGTCAGAGGGAGATATTTCCCATCTCTCCACCGGCACACAGAGCAGTAATGCTAATGTGCTTGGAGTGATAAGGGTGTGCCCAGGCACACCTGTCACACCCCCTGCGCACGCCTATGATCATGTGTGGATGACAAAAAAATGGGAAGCAGATTTCAATGATCTCTATTACAGAGATCGTTAACGCATGTAGGAATGTGGACAATCCTGATGGAACCACCAAGGGCTTGCTTCACGGTGAACTCCAGGTATCAATCATGTGTGGATGACAAAAAATGGGAAGCTCCTCCGCTCTCCCGGGGACGGACGCTGAAATTTGTCCATTGTGTTTATATATGGAGGTACATATAGACGGTCCTGTTATTGATCTACTTGGCATCCCACAGTCACCCCTACCCCATCCAAGTTTATTCCCCTAATAAACATAAAAAAAAAATAATAAAGTACCGGCCTGTTCCGTGACCCCGGATGAAAAGAAAATTGTGTGATTGAGGGCAGAGTGACAGGTGGACCACATCTACCAGCCACCCCTAAGGGGCCATTGGCTACAATTGGATTATGCTATGAGTGTTTCCGTCCATTCTTCCACATGTGCCGACATGGAGAATTGGTTTGTTGCTGAGGAGTGATCCCCACTGGAGACCAGGACACCAGGCAGCCTGTGTACATGCAATTTACCCCTGCAGGGGTGCTGTCTTCTGGTGTGTGAGGACACATAAGGGGAGCACGTGTGGACCCACAGTTTCTGTTCAAGATTAATCCTGAATATTGCACAAGTCACCTTGGAATTTGGCACATTGGCACAACATATTTTTTATATGAACTTATATGTATATTTTTTTTTCACATGGGTTTATGTTTATTCTTATGAACATTTGTATTTTTTATATGATTTTTTTATATGAATCAATTTTTTGAACATTTGTCTTTTTTGATGGATTAAAAAGTTGAATTATTGTTCACTATATGAATTATGCACGGTTTAGCACGTAGCACTTTTTTAGAGATTATATATGTTTTTATTTATAAATTGAATTTTTCACATAATTTGACATAATAATTCACCTATAATATTTATTTGATTATCTATAATTGATTTTTCATAGTATTTAGGATCACATAATCATTAATAGATTACATAGACAGTGTCATTCACCCCGGTATTTTACATAGATCATTTCATACTCTACCTAGTGGATGTTTTAGGGGAGGCAGCAGTCTCAAGTACTTTTTTATACTTTTTATATTTATCCTAAGCATGGAAACTAATACTTAACATGATACACTATACATGCACTTAAAGTGGTTGTAAAGGCACAAGGTTTTTTACCTTCATGTATTCTATGCATGACGGTAAAAAACCTTCTGTGTGCAGCAGCCTCCCTCGCCCCCCCTACCTGAGCTCCCTTTCAATCCAATGGTGTCTACGAAAACATTGCCTCTCCAAAGACTCGTACCCCTGATTGGCTATTGGCAGCAGTGGGAGCCATTGGCTCCCGCTGTTGTCAATCACAGCCAATGAGCCAATCAGGAGGTAGGCCAAGTCACGGCTCCTTGTGTGAATGGACGGCTCAGCTCGGGTGCCCCCATAGCAAGTTGCTTGCTGTGGGGGCACCTGGCAGAAGGGAGGAGCCAGGAGCACCGGTGTGGGACCCGAGAACAGGGGGATTGGGGCCACTCTGTGCAAAACTACTGCACAGAGCAAGTAAGTATAACATGTTTATTATTTTAATGAAAAAAATTAAAGCTTTACAATCATTTTAACATGAAAACCAATATCTGATGCTAGATCAACTTTAATAAATATTTCTAAAGAAATAAAGACAACTTTTTTCTCTGCTTTACTTTGCTTTATTATGTTGACTGGGTTGTTATTCTTGGTGCTAATATATAACTAAAAAGTCTGTTATGTTACCTTGCAGGTGAGGACAGGGAGTCTACCTGGCTAATACATAACCAGAATTTTAATGAGCTTTCCGCATGTTATTATGTGGTGCTAAACATTACATTGAAATTCTTTGCATAGACTAATAAGAAGTTTAACATTTTGGCTGATTATCCTGATGAAACATTTTCATGAGCACTGATGTAATTCAAAGTGTAGCACATTGTGAAAAAAAATCACTGTAATAAAAGTGACCAAGTGAACAAATAATATGTTATTCTTTTACTGAGAATAAGCAATACATGGCATCTTGGGCTTTTTTGTTTGATATTTGAATTATGCCACCAATTAAAGATGAGTCCGTCAATTATTGGCTCTCTGTACAATAGGTGGATTAAAGCTGAACTCCAGGCAGATCTAAATTACATTAATTAATCCATTTATAGCAGTGGTTCTCAACTCTTGTTCTCGGGACCCACTAACAGGCCAGGTTTGCAGGATAACTGAAATACATCACAGATGATATCATTTGCTGCTGAGTGATTGTAGTATTCTAGTCTGCATCTCCCCAAGGTAATACTTAAAATCTGGCCTGTTGGTGGGTCCTGAGGACAGGAGTTGAGAACCACTGATCTATATAATCATCAATACATCATTTGTTTTTTTTCTTAAAGCGGAGTTCCACCCAAAAGTGGAATTTCCACTTTAAGGGAAGGTGACCCCCTGACATGCCACAAATAGCATGTCATTTTTTTGAGGGGGGACCCTGTTTTCACAGGGTCCCATATCCACTTCATCTCCTGGTGCTGCGGAGCTGGAAGGAAGCTCACCCCCCCACCCCCCCCGGCGATCTTCTAGGACACGTCACAGGTCCCAGAAGATACGCCAGCAATTCACAGTGTGACTTGCGCATGTGCAGTGTGTGCCTGGCTTTGAAGCCAAAGCCGGGTGCCCACACTTGTGATGCTGGCGCCGTACGGACGAGGGGGAGAAGAGTGACATTGTGGGTGGCTGCATCGCTGGAGCCTGGGACAGGTGAGTGTCCGATTATTAAAAGTCAGGAGCTGCACTTTTTGTAGCTGCTGACTTTTAATAGGGTGGAACTCCGCTTTAATGCATGCAATGTAAGTATAATGGGCTCATCATTCTACTGCTTTTCCTTTCTATGTCCAGCCACAAGATGGTGGGGGGACAAGACCTGTAAGGCTGGGTTCACACTTATGCAAATTGGATGCGGCTTTACCCGCATCCAATTTGCATGACCGAAGAGTGTGACCGGCTCTCAATGGAGCCGATTCAAACATCCCGGAGGTGGTCGCGGTCCGCATTGGAAAAGGGTCCTGTGTGTCTTTGGCTCAGTTTCAGGTGCAAATTCAGGCAGAAATACAGACCTGATTCACCCCACATGGATTTTGTATAGGAAAAATTGAAAAACATAGTTTTGTTAAACTGATCGTATTACCCTTTGTAAAGAGCAATTCAATAAACCGTGGTTTTAGGGGTTATGATAGGGAAAGGGAACTTGAATTTCCAGACGGATGACCTGCCAGTGTCTTCAAAAGCTATTAGAACTAGTAGAAGTAAATAGAAGTAAAATATATCAAATAAAAGCACAGGTAAATAGACCCATCAGCATCTGCCTAATACTGGAATATGAAGAGTGGGTGGTATGTTGAATAGAGTAATATACAATAATTGTTTTAAAGGAAATTCCAGGCTATACAAAGTGCTCAGGCTACAGCATTCCAAGGTTTATGTTATTAGCCAAATAAAGCTGTAAGTAGATACAAGATGAATCACAGACTAGGAGCATATTTATATTGCCGTATGTTCTAGCCAAGTCTTATTAATATGGTGATATGGTGAGCACCCAGTTTGATTTTGCACTTATTGGTAGGAGAAAGCTGCTCCAGGGACTCATATTGCCAGAGTTTTCTGCACCATTGATGCTGTTCCCAATAAACCCCCCCCTCATTCCCTAGCTGGATGTTGAAGTATGAAGAAGCCTGCCATTATGCTGATGATTAAGTAACATTATTATAAATAGTTTTTGCAAATGTGAAATCATTTTAAAAAATGACCAATCATTGCTAATATACCAGCATCAGAGCAAATTGGTTCAAAAGAGAATTTAATATAACTTGTTTTTAATATTTTTGGGGGCAATAAAACTCCAGCCAGATTGAAAAAACACCAATTAATGGTGCTCTATAATTATTAACACATCACTAAATTTTTTTTAAATGCAACCAACTGTGTAAGAGCCTGTATTTGACCTGGTATCCGTCTCTTGTACTCCTTGTACAACAGAACTCAGATTGGGGAAGAAAGAAACAACACACTGAGCCAATCAGTTTTGCTGCCGTGCAATGACAAGCATGAGGATGAGAGAGCAAAGTTACAGAAAAATGAGTTCATCATTCTGATGCTACTCTTTTCACTTTCCAGTCACATGCTGAGGGCTCGTAGGAGACCAGTAAATGTTACTGTTCAGCCAGCTTCTGTTAGAGGTGCATGCTGGAAAACCAGCGCTCTCAGCCAATGACAGAGATCGCTGATCGGAGTGTTCTGGTAGGGGGGCCGTCCCCCTGTCAGATCACAACAGCTAAGCGAGGGAGATCGCTGGACTGACCTCGCAGGGTTAGTACAGCGGCTCCGACCAGAGCTGTCAGTTTTTTTTGTGCAACCCAACTGTAGTGTGTACCCAGCTTTAATCTCAGGAATGGATGGTAAAAATGCAAATCTCTTGGTGGGTAAAACATTTATCTTATATGTATTTCATCTGTATTTAGTCTTTGCCTGAAGTTCAGCGTTAACCACTTGCTGGCCGCCCGCCGTGGCTTGACGGCGGCAAAGTGGTTCATTATCGCAAACCGCCATCACCTGACCGCGGCTGCGAGAACGAGTATTGTGAGCGCACACCGCCAGAGGCGGGCTCACGCGCTCACTGTGTTCCGGGGGGGCCAGGGAGTGGGTAGGGCAGACTCGATCTCCGTCTGCTACCCGCGATGGCCCCCCCACAGTGAGAGAACGAAGGTCCATGTATGTAAACACGGATCTCCGTTCTAACAGAGGGGGAAGGGATGTGATCACAGGCTCCCTGTATATGGAAGCCGTGATCACTCCCCTCCCCCTGCCAGCCCAGCCCCCATACAGTTAGGACACACTGAAGAAACACAGTTAACCCTTAGAGGGCCCCCTCCATGTTAACCCCTTCACTGCCAATGGCATTTACACAGTAATTAGTGCATTTTCGTAGCAATAATCGCTGTATAAATGCCATTGGTCCGACATGTCCGCCGCAATATCGCAGTACCGCTAAAAAAAAAAATTTTTACCAAAAATATGAGGAAGAATATAAATCGGCCAAAACTGATGAAAAAAATGTTTTTTTATATTTTTTTTTTGGGATTTGTATTTTAGCAAAAAGTAAGAAATATTGTTTTTTTTTGCTAAATCGTCGCTCTTTTTTTATTTATAGCGGTGATCAGAAATGATGCAAAGGGGATCAAATACCACCAAAAGAAAGCTCTATTTGTGGGAAAAAAAGGACGCAAATTTTGTTTGGGCACAACCTTGCACGACCACGCAATTGTCAGTTAAAGCGACGCAGTGCCGAATCACAAAAAGTGCTCTGGTCCTAACCTGGGAAATCCTTCCGGGGCTGAAGTGGTTAATATATACAGTAATGCTATCCTGCCAAAAAAGTACCTTGTATTACCTTTCATTTTAAATGTTATCCAATAAAAAAATGTATCTCTTAGGTCACATATTACTATTATTACACAACTTCATATCCTACTATATATGCAACTCTACATATTGTCACATATTAACAAATCGTATTCCATATGCAAAGTTCATATAGCAGGCATATGCAATTAGCGCACCTCCAGTTGTTGCAAAACTACAAGTCCCATCATGCCTCTGCCTCTGGGTGTCATGCTTGTGGTTATCAGAGTCTTGCTATGCCTCATGGGATTTGTAGTTCTGCAACATCTGGAGGTCCGCTAATTGCATATCCCTGTCATATAGCATCTCATAGATTAAAAAAGTTCAATCAGTGCTTTATGCAAAAAAATCCTATAAATCTAGAACTTATTGTTCACATCAAGGATTTTTTGCATAAAGCACGGATTGCACTTTTTTAATTTATGAGATGCTATATGAACTTTGCATATGGAATATGATTTGTTAAGATATGACAATATGTAGAGTTGCATATATAGCAGGATATGAAGTTGTGTAATAATAAATGTTGAGACAGCACGGGTTACACATATTAACACAATTGAAAGGAACACACACCTTTTCTCACCCAGCAGAAGTCTTTGATATTTAGGCCTCATACACACGGGCGTTTTGGACGCCGGCGTTTGTAGGCGTTTTTTGCAGCTCTCCATGTTATTCAATGGCCCTCTAAAAATGCCGGCGTTTGTGAGCAGTAGAGGGCGTCGGCGTTAGTGAGCTGTTTTTAGAACGCGGGACCATCGCGTTCTGTAGCTGTAGCGTTTTGGCGTTTTTTGACGCCAATCGGCAAAACGCTCACTAACGCTCGCTAAAGCCGTACCGGCATTAACAAGCGTTTTTAGGTTGAAAAATAGCAGAGGGCTGATTTTTTTTTAAGGAAACGCCTATTGACGCCGGCGCTCACTGACGCTCACTAACGCCGATGCAAAACGCCGGTAAAAACGATGATTTTTTCAAAAACGTTGGACCCGACGTTTTGCTTATTTATTATCAGACGCCCGTGTGTATGAGGCCTAAATCACAAAAAAACACATCACACACTTCAGCGTGGGGATTATCTAATTTAAACATATATTACTATTAATTTCCTATATCCACTTACATGAAAAAAAAACCTTTTATATAAATAATGCATCATGGAAAAGTGAAGATGTGATCCCAGGAGTTATGAGTGATGTACATTACAATCATTTGATCCCATTATTTTAAATTAATTTCATAGTTCTTAATTAGCAAACCAAAATCATTTCAACTTCTTTATTCTAGGGAGACTGTGGCTATGAGAAGAAATGGCGAGCAGTAGTGGAAGAAATCAAAAACATCTTCAAAACTGCAGTTACGTTACTTCATGAGAAAGGAAAGCTGAAATCCAGCCAAACAAAGAGATACTTATCATCTGGTAACTTCACATTTTTTCTTTATACACTTTATTCTGGTAACTGGACATTTTACATACCTATAAATAAATTGGACATGCTGCCTTGTTCAACCTTTCCAAACTTTGAAGACTATCAGATCATTGCTCCTTATATATTTTTGGGTAGATCTCCTTTTATACTCTTTTCTCAGTTTTTGATGGAGTGAGGAGGGTTTAGGACCTCTGTTGTCAAGCTGTCAATAGAACAAGTGGAGGGAAGTCTTCTAATGGAGACCACTGTTCTGATAACTGCCATAGATGGGATTTGCCCTTGCTTTTGATAAATTTCCTCTAACTTTGTTTTATGTCTTAAGGACAGGAACTTAAAATAATTCTCAACAGGACGCAAACAAACAGCAAAAAAAAAAATTGAATGGAGCTTTAACTGTTACCTACTCTACCCAAAACAAATAAACATGGGCTTTAGTTATATATTTTATTTTTTAACTCAACTTGTTGAGTCAAGAATAGAGTTGCGCGAACTTCTGGAAGTTCGGGTTCTGCTGGTTCGGCCGAACTTCGGGACAAAGTCCGGGCTTGGGTCCGGACAGAACCCAAACTTTGACCCGGACCCTGAACCCCATTGAAATCAATGGGGACCCGAACTTTTAGGCACAAAAATGGCTGTAAGAAAGTCCAGGAAAGTCCTAAAGGTCTGCAAAAGGAAGGAAAATGGGGGTAAGGGTCAGACAAGTGCCCTACAAAGAAATGGGGATAGGGAAATAACTTGAAATAATTTTTTTTAAAAAATAACATAAAAAAACAAAAATGGAGGTGGATGTGGACTATCTTAAAACTGTGTGAGAAAAGTATAAATTAGCGGGGAGAAGCCATATCACTGTTCTATAAACAGTGATATGGCTTCTCCCAGCTAATTTATACTTTTATCACACAGTTTTAAGATGATTGTACATTCTACAATCATCTTAAAATTCTGTGAGAAAAGTATACATTAGCCGGGAGAAGCCATATCCCTGTTCTTAGAACATCTGCAAACTGTGTGTGAAAACTATCAATTAGAGGGGAGAAGCCAGATCACTGTTCCAAGAAAAGTGATATCTCATATCACTGTTCTTTGAACAGTGATCTGGCTTCTCCCCGCTAATTGATAGTTTTCACACACAGTTTGCAGATGTTCTAAGAACAGGGATATGGCTTCTCCCGGCTAATGTATACTTTTCTCACAGAGTTTTAAGATGATTGTAGAATGTACAATAATTTTAAAACTGTGTGATAAAAGTATAAATTAGCTGGGAGAAGCCATATCACTGATCTTAGAACAGTGATATGGCTTCTCCCCGCTAATTTATATTTTTCTAACACAGTTTTAAGATAGTCCACATCCACCTCCATTTTTTATTTTGTTATGTTTTTTTTAATTATTTAAAGTTATTTCCCTATCCCCATTTCTTTGTAGGGCTCTTGTCCGACCCTTACCCCCATTTCCTTCCTTTTGCAGACCTCTAGGACTTTCCAGGACTTTTTTACAGCACTTTTCAGAACTTTTAGTAAAATTACCAGAACCCCGTACCCGAACCCGGACTTTTTTTGAAAAGTCCGGGTTCGGGTCTGGGTCCCGGACACCCAAAAGTTCGGTACGGACCCGAACTTTACAGTTCTGGTTCACTCAACACTAGTCAAGAATCATATTCTGTGCAAGACCTTCTAATATTGGAAGTTCCTTAAAAGGGAGTAATGTTACTGACACACATGAGAACCAGGTGCCAGATAATTGGCATTCCATGGTCAGTCTGAAATCCTTGCAGAGCTTGCCACCCCCATTGCACACTTTTGTTCCATTCAAAAACAGTCTTATTTAATGACTTCCCTAAGCTAAAAGAAGACAGCTTTGTTGCTTGAATAATCAGATTGGATTAGATGTATTTTGGACAAACAAAATACTCATAATTTAAAGACGTTTAACTTTTTGTGTGAAAAAACCTACTTAAAATCTTGAATGGTATATGGGGAAATTAATGTAGCCAATGCCCCCTTTAGGGGTGGCTGGTTGATGTGGTTTACCTGCTCACAACTGCCCTTAATCACACTCCTACTAGCATCCGGAGTCAGAAAACAGGCTTGCTCTTTGTTTTTGTTGTTTTTATTTGGGGATTGAACTTGGATAGGGATTGGGATAGTTATGGGATGCCCAGAAGATCAAACAGTTCTGTACATGGGACCGGTATATACACCATCCAGTATATACTACTCCTTCACTTCACTCCAGCACACTTCTTACTTTATTAAAAAACTCCAGGTTCCTCTCTCCAGCACACTTCTTACTTTGCTGAAAAACTCCAGGTTCCTCTCTCCAGCACACTTCTTACTTTGCTACAAAACTCCAGGTTCCTCTCTCCAGCACACTTCTTACTTTGCTACAAAACTCCTGGTTCCTCTCTCCAGCACACTTCTTACTTTGCAGCAAACTCCTGGTTCCTCTCTCCAGCACACTTCTTACTTTGCAGCAAACTCCTGGTTCCTCTCTCCAGCACACTCTTACTTTGCAGCAAACTCCTGGTTCCTCTCTCCAGCGCACTTCATACTTTGCAGCAAACTCCTGGTTCCTCTCTCCAGAACACTTCTTAATTTAGAGCAAACTCCTGGTTCCTCTCTCCAGAACACTTCATACTTTGCAGCAAACTCCTGGTTCCTCTCTCCAGAACACTTCTTACTTTGCAGCAAACACCTGGTTCCTCTCTCCAGAACACTTCTTACTTTGCAGCAAACTCCTGGTTCCTCTCTCCAGAACACTTCTTACTTTGCAGCAAACTCCTGGTTCCTTTCTCCAGAACACTTCTTACTTTGCAGCAAACTCCTGGTTCCTCTCTCCAGCGCACTTCTTACTTTGCAGCAAATTCCTGGTTCCTCTCTCCAGCGCGCTTCTTACTTTGCAGCAAACTCCTGGTTCCTTTCTCCAGAACACTTCTTACTTTGCAGCAAACTCCTGGTTCCTCTCTCCAGCACACTTCTTACTTTGCAGCAAACTCCTGGTTCCTCTC
>BLSH010399185.1:505811-519745 GCA_018402905.1 Glandirana rugosa
GTCCTCAAACGACGTTTCATTCTTCACACGACCTCTCTCCTTGGTCCTCAAACGACGTTTCATTCTTCACAAGACCTCATCTCAACTCGCTTGGAGACCTTCAAGCCCAAGACGACCAGGTCGGCTTGAAGCCCTGTTTCAGGCCCAGGCCCAGGCCTGCCTTGGGCTTGCTAGCGTACCTGTTGCTTGGGGTAACTTTAGTTACCCCTGGGCTTGAAAATCCGTGTTTTTACCGACATTGTTTCAGTACCTTTCGGGATCTCCCGACGTTTTCCTTCATTTTACCCCCATTCCCATCCCGTTCACGGGAGTTCGTTGTCCATGCGATCGTTCGGGTTCCGTCCGGACCCGGACCCGGACTTTGTCCCGAAGTTCGGCTGGACCAGCAGAACCCGAACTTCCAGAGGTTCGCTCAACTCTACTCCAGAACACTTCTTACTTTGCAGCAAACTCCTGGTTCCTCTCTCCAGCACACTTCTTACTTTGCAGCAAACTCCTGGTTCCTCTCTTCAGCACACTTCTTACTTTGCAGCAAACTCCTGGTTCCTCTCTCCAGCACACTTCTTACTTTGCAGCAAACTCCTGGTTCCTCTCTCCAGCGCACTTCTTACTTTGCAGCAAACTCCTGGTTCCTCTCTCCAAGACACTTCTTACTTTGCAGCAAACTCCTGGTTCCTCTCTCCAAGACACTTCTTACTTACTTTGCAGCAAACTCCTGGTTCCTCTCTCCAAGACACGTCTTACTTTGCAGCAAACTCCTGGTTCCTTTCTCCAGCACAATTCTTACTTTGCAGCAAACTCCTGGTTCCTCTCTTCAGCACACTTCTTACTTTGCAGCAAACTCCTGGTTCCTCTCTCCAGGACACTTCTTACTTCCACTGAGGCCTGGAAGGAAATTTACCAGCCTCCAACTTGCACGGCCTAGCTAGCACATGTGAGACCTGATGTAGATTTATCAGGTCTGCGGACCACCCTTTGTGGGCATAGGGGTTGAGGTTCGCCTTGTGTAGCAAAGTCATTTAGTTGGTGCTAGCTAGCCAGCGATGGACTACAACTCCCAGCCCTTCCGCACACTGTCCATGACACCAATCTCCTCCTGCACACTTCTCCAGACTGTCCTCTTCCCAATCTGTACTGTGCATCTCTCTCCTTTGGGCTGTGTCACTCAGTGTTACTTGTAGTTCCTCCCGGAGATCTCTCTGTAGTGCTCAAACTTCTGCTGTTCTCTTCCGCTCACCTTGTGCCTCTCCTCCAGGATCTCTCTCTTTCTTCCAGGCTGCACCCAGCCCGGGGTCACCCCCCCCCCCCAGACTACGGGCTCCCTCAGGCCTAAACAGGGATTGGTCAGGGCTCCTTAATATATTTCAGAAAGCCTCACCTCCTTTCCCACCCCCTTCTCCAGAACTTTCCTTGAGAAGAAGAGAGGGGTTACCAAGGGGTGTTGCTTCCTGCAGTCTCCAGCTCTTCCTGGGCCATTCCCCTGCCCAGAATCAAAACACCTGGCTAAATGTTACTATTCTCAAACAAAAACCTACCTCTAAGCACCTACCTATGGTAGTGGGTGCTACATGAAAAATATTAAATAAATATATGCACTTTTCACATACTTTTCAACATTTTTATTTGCTACACTGTTTAACAAGCTCTGCACTACAACTGGTAGGGGCAAACGTAAAGCTATGTAAATGTTCCTTACTTAGCTATAGGATATAAGAAGACTTACAATTGTACTCTTCTAAGCAGTGGCAGAATAATGCGATTTTTCAAATTCAGAGGTTTTGGGTTGTGGACAAGTGTAAATGTTTACCATGATACAGTATTAGAACAGTGTAGTTGTAATACATTCAAAAACAGGTATAATGTACAAGAAAGCTGGAAAAGACCTCAAAGGGGGGAGGATAGGTAATCTTTGTAATATCTTCAGAAATAGGTATAAATGTACAGTAAAGTTGACAAAGACCACAATGCGCTAGGGCTAATATTACAAAAAGGGAAGCTAAATTGTAAGCTTATATTTTCCTCTTTCTATAGCTACAGTTTAGGTAACTTTAAGAGGTTTAAGGGTTTATCTGCGGGAAAGTCAGAATGTAAGTTCTTACTTATTGAGACCTAAATATGACCTCACTAATATCACTATTTACAGCTTACATGGCTGTTCACACGTGTTTGGGATAAAACCGATGCCAACAGAAATTGTTGCATGCATATTGTTGAAAGCTTTTTTCCTGTGAAGTGTTTGTGGAGATTGTATGTGTGTGTGTGTGTGTGTGTGAGATGCTAAATAAATTCAGTGGTTAATATACACTATATTATCAAAAGTATTGGGACACCTACCTTTACACGCTCATGAAATTTAATGGCATCCCAGTCTTAGTCCTTAGGGTTCAATATTGAGTTAGCCCACCATAACAGCTTCAACTTGTCTAGGAAGGCTGTTTTAGGCCAAGGTTTAGGAGTGTGTCAATGGGAATGTTTGACCATTCTTCCAGAAGCGCATTTGAGAGGTCAGGCACTGATGTGGACAAGAAGGCCTGGCAAGCAGTCTCCGCTCTAATTCATCCCAAAGGTGTTCTATTGGGTGAGGTCAGGACTCTGTGCAGACCAGTCAAGTTCCTCCACCCCACACTCTCTGAACCATATCTTGATGGACCTTTCTTTGTGCACTGGTCCAAATCATTTGGTGGAATGGAGGTTATAGGGTGGGGTTGTTTTTCAGGGGTTGGGCTTGGCCCTTTAGTTCCAGTGAAGGGAACTCTTAAGGCGTAGGCATATGAAGATATTTTGGACAATTTCATACTCCCAACTTTGTGAGAACAGTTTAGGGGGAGGGGGCCCATCCTGTTCCAACATGACTGCGCGACAATGCACAAAGCAAGGTCCATAAAGACATGGATGAGTGAGTTTGGGTTGGAGGAACTTGACCGGCCTGCACAGAGTCCTGACCTCAACCCTCAACTGATGTTGGACGAGAAGGCCTGACTTGCATGTTCTATCGTGTTGAGGTCAGCACTCTGTGCAGGCTGGTCAAGTTCCTCCAACCCAAACTCATTCATCTATGTCTGTATGGACTATGCTTTGTGCACTGGTGCGCAGTCATTTTGGAACAGGAAGGGGCCATCCCCAAACTGTTCCCACAAAATTGGGAGTATGAAATTGTTCAAAATATCTTGGTATGCTGACGCCTTAAGATTTCTCTTCACTGGAACTAAAGGGCCAAGCCCAACCCCTGAAAAACAACCCCACCCCATAACCTCCATTCCACCAAATGATTTGCACCAGTGCACAAAGCAAGGTCCATAAAGACATGGATCAGAGAGTTTGGGGTGGAGGAACTTGACTGGCCTGCACAGAGTCCTGACCTCACCCAATAGAACACCTTTGGGATGAATTAGAGCGGAGACTACAAGCCAGGCCTTCTCGTCCAACATCAGCGCCTGACCTCACAAATGTACTTCTGAATGAATGGTCAAACATTCCCATAGACCATGGGTCCACAACCCGTAGACCACAATCTACCTATTGACCACTGGCAGGTGTCAGGTAGATCACCATGGAGTCCATACCCCGTCGATCCACAAGTGCCCCCCCCCCCCCCCCTCCATTGGCAGAGTGGCGCAGCGCAGCCTATCGATTTGCAATGTTTTTTGTGCATAGCGATTTGGATGACTGGTGTTCTGTGGAGAGTGTAGACATACTGTATGTGTGGCTGATTCGCAGTGAGGTCTTTTGGATGTGCTCTGCCCCCCATCTGCCTTCAATCACAGCGGGGGGTGTGATGCCCTCCAGCTGGAGCCAGCCTGGAGTTGCTACAACAGGGCAGCTCATCAAGAGAGAAAAGGTGAGAGCAGAATGTAGGGGAAGGAGGGGGATGTGGAAGGCACTGGGAAAATCCTGCAGTTTGGGACACAGGGCTGGGGGATTTCTGAGACTTACCCTGTACTGAGGACATCCCATGTGTGGGAGAGTGACAGGAGGAAGCATGGGGGAGAGGGTGAGTCCTGGACATGCTGGCATGCCCCAATTGCTTGTATGGTCTCCCTGCCATGTTCTATTTTACACCTGGAAAGGAGGGGCAGCTGAGGCAGGTGTTTTTTTCGTCCTGCAGCCACTAAAAGCTGGCTCCTTCTCCTCTCCCTCTCACCGGCATTCAGCAGCTGCAGGGAAATACAGGGAATCAATTACTGCCATTCCCACTGCCCTTTCTGTCTTATTGGTGCTGCCCAGGCCTCCTGTGTGCTCCCCTCTCCCTCTACTCACCCCACAGCTTTGCCCACTGGCTGCTGCTTTCAGGATGGAGAGCAGAGGAAGGGGCAGTAAATATACCATTTTTTTCCAGCCCCATCCTTTCATAAATTAACACAGTGAGCAATCGGTACCAGTCGCTCCTGTGTCCATTCATAACTGAAGTGTAGTAAACTGTAATTACTATGCTTCAATTTGTGAATGAACAGGGAACTGCTGAGCACTTCTCATTCATTCTGTGCAGCTGAGGCTGGACAGATGAAGGTTGAGGACTGTGTCCTCATTCTCCTTTCTCTGTCTCAAAATTGAGACATCAGAGATTTATTTAGACCCCAGTATTTCACCAAAGCCCCCCAACAGGAACGCTAAAAAAACTGTAAACAGCAATAAAAAAATAAAATGGTAATAAAATAAAATAATAAAAAAAAACTGTTTAGTTAGGCCTTGCTAATTAAAAAGAAGGGGGGTGTTGATCCCCAGTGATCTTTGATCTCTTTAATGTTGTTCAGGTGGATCTCGGTCTCACAAAGGTTGCCTACCCCTGCCATAGACAAACCTTGTGGACAGCCTTCCCAGAAGAGTTGAAGCTGTTATAGCTGCAAAGGGAGGGCCAACTCAATATTGAACCCTATGGACTAAGATTGGCATGTCATTAGTTCATGTGCATGTAAACGCAGGCATTTGGAAACTTATGACAATATAGTGTATATAAAAAAATGACCTAACATGGGAAACAGCAGAAAGCCAGGGGCAATAACCAGTAGCAACCATGATATTTGATTGCTCATTACATTTCTAATATACAGTATATATCTATAACTTTGCATTATTTATATTTTTAATTATACAGCTGCAATATATATATGTTTTTACTTTAATATAAATCTTATAGTATTAAAACTTGGTCCTGCTTTGCTGGCTTTTGTGCATGCTCCAAAATTGTTGTTGCTTCACTGCAAATCATTGACCTGGAACAAATGTGCAGGTCAAGGGCCATATGCTTATTTCACTTCGGTGGCTTGCTAGTAGACATGTGCAAATCGTTTCATTCCGCATTTGTTTTTTGTCAAAATTCTGAATTTTCGTTAATTCGGAAACGTCCGAATAGCCAAAATCTGTTTCACAAATTTTTGAAAAGAACGAAAACCGGAAAAAACTAAAATCCGAAATTCAAAACTCCGAATAAACAAAAATCTGAAATTCAAAATTCCGAATGAACGAAATTCAAAAACCCGATAATTTGAAATAACAAAAATCCGAAAATAATGAAAATCCGAGAATTTGAAAGAATCCGAAAATTGGAACGAAAATCCGAAAACAAGAATGGAAATCCAAAAATTTCTAAAATCCTAAAAAACAAAAAACATTCAGATAATTCCTATTATAATTATAATAATATAATTTGAAAGGAAATTCCAATACCTACCTATAATTTAATAGTTTATAACCATTATTATAGTTTTTTATCATTATTAATATTATATACCCTAATATTGTAAAGCGCTGCGCAAACTGTCAGCGCTAAATAAATACTGTATAATAATATTAATAATAATAATAATAATAATAATAATAAAAACTATAATAATAGTTATAAACTATTAAATTAGTTAGGCATTGGAATTTCCTTTCAAATTTGTCTGCCTGTTAGTGAACTAATTTTTCCGAATTCCCAAATTACAGATAATAACAAATACTGCATCTATACGAATGGAACGAACCAAATTTGATTGTTTCCGAATTCATGAATTACCAAAAAAACTGAATACCGCATCTATACGAATGGAACGAACCGAAATCTAATTTTTCAAAATTACGGATAATAACGAATACCGCATCTATACAAATGGAACGAACCAAAATCAAATGTTTCCTTATTTACGAATTTATTTGAAATAACGAATTTCGACCATAACTAAAAAATTGAAAAAATTGAAAAAAAAAAAAAAAAAACCCGAACAAAACGAAAACAGAAAAAAAACCCCCAAAAAAACGAAATGGAAAAATCAAATTTTTTGGCCATGCACATGCTAGTAGAGAAGGGGAAATAATTAAATAAGCATGAGAGTCACAACATTTTAATCTGTTTTGAGGTGTGTTCTTTAAATTCTATCATTTATCTTTCACAAATGTTATACACATCTCTTTACATAGCACTTTAAACTATTCACTTCAGTTCATGCTGTGAGCACCTATAGTCTAACATCTGTCTTACTGTCAAACAGGCACATATATACTGTACTTTGTTTTAACGTTGTGCCAACATGAAGACCAGGCCTTTTCTGGCACTGTTTGTTTTCAAGTTTAAATTTGTATTTTTTTCTAGAAAATTACTTATACCCCCAAACATTATATATTTTTTTTTAGCAAAGACCCTAGGGAATAAAATGACGATCGGTTACATGTTTTATGTCACACGGTATTTGCACAGCGGCTTTTCAAACTCAATTTAAAAAAAAAAATCCACTAAAATACATTTTTTAAAAAATACAATATATACCCCAATTTTTTGGTCAAATATGAAATATGATGTTATGCCAACTAAATAGATACCTAACATGTCACGTTTTAAAATTGTGCATGCTCGTGGACAAACTACGGTACTTAAAAATCTCCATAAGCGACGCTTTCAA
The DNA here is from genome assembly GCA_018402905.1 of Glandirana rugosa. Classification (NCBI taxonomy): domain Eukaryota; kingdom Metazoa; phylum Chordata; class Amphibia; order Anura; family Ranidae; genus Glandirana; species Glandirana rugosa. The sequence goes on from BLSH010399185.1 coordinate 512,687, forward strand.
AATTTTTACAGGTTACATGTTTAGTGTTACAGAGGAGGTATATCGCTAGAATTATTGCTCTCACTCTAACGTTTGCGGCGATACCTCACATGTGTGGTGCAAATACTGTTTACGTATGCGTTTGCTTCTGCCTGCGAGCACGGAGAGATGGGGGCGCTTTCATTTTTTATTATTATTATTTATTTTATTTTTTATTTTTACACTGTCCCTTTCATTTTTTTAAACAAAAGGTAAAACCCCCAATTGGTTTGGGACTTTAAGGGCAAGCATAACATCGTTTTATAAAATGTATAACAATTTATTAGAACATGATTAAAAACATGGAAATAGAAAATGAATACAAATTATCAGCATGGTTGTTACACATTCACATTGAAAATTGATTCATGGAGATCAATGATGTATAGTTTCCTTTATACCCGACGCATTTCAAGTTGGTACCTTTCTTCAGGGGTGTGCAATAAAGGAGAAACTTGTGTATTTCTATAAAAAGAAAACATTGTAAGGGGATATTGCAAAAACATTATTTCCACAGAATACATAGGGATGGGATACAAAATAGATAATATGCTTACCTACCACCTTCAAACATACAGATTGTAAGCTCTACGAGCAGGGCCCTCCTATTCCTTCTGTATTGAACTGTATTGTAACTGTACTGTGTCCCTTCTTTATTGTAAAGCTCTGCGCAAACTGTTGGCGCTATATAAATCCTGTATAATAATAATAATAATACAGTGGAGCATAAACCATGCATTGCTGTGATAGAAAGAGAGCTGAGAACAGGCCCAGATGGACGAGGAGGGGTATGGTCCCCCAAAAGGAAAGGCACCCCCATGGAGGTCCTTAACATGAAGGATTATCGTCACAAGTCCAGAGATGAATGGACACTGCAGAAAGATAAAGTAAAATATTGCCCTATATAATCATAATATGTGCATCTATATAATGGAATCAATGCCAAAACTACAGATGGAAGGAAAGAGAGAAAGGGAAGGGGCCATAATCCATAATACAGTATCTCACAAAAGTGAGTACACCTCTCACATTTTTGTAAATATTTTACTATATCTTTTCATGTGACAACACTGAAGAAATGACACTTTGCTACAATGTAAAGTAGTGAGTGTACAGCTTGTATAACAGTGTAAATTTGCTGTCCCCTCAAAATAACTTAACACACAGCCATTAATGTCTAAACCGCTGGCAACAAAATTGAGTACACCCCTAAGTGAAAATGTTCAAATTGGGCCCAGTTAGCCATTTTCCCTCCCCGGTGTCATGTAACTTGTTAGTGTTACAAGGTCTCAGGTGCGAATGGGGAGCAGATGTGTTAAATTTGGTGTTATCGCTCTCTCTCTCTCATACTGGTCACTGGAAGTTCAACATGGCACCTCATGGCAAAGAACTCACTGAGGATCTGAAAAAAAGAATTGTTGCTCTACATAAAGATGGCCTAAGCTATAAGAAGATTGCCAAGACCCTGAAACTGAGCTGCAGCACGGTGGTCAAGACCATACAGCGGTTTAACAAGACAGGTTCTACTCAGAACAGGCCTTGCCATGGTCGACCAAAGAAGTTGGGTGCACGTGGTCAGCGTCATATACAGAGGTTGTCTTTGGGAAACAGACTTATGAGTGCTTCCAGTATTGCTGCAGAGGTTGAAGTGGTGGGGGGGGTCAGCCTATCAGTGCTCAGACCATACGCCGCACACTGCATCAAATTGGTCTGCATGGCTTTCATCCAAGAAAGAAGCCTCTTCTAAAGACGATGCACAAGAAAGCCTGCAAACAGTTTTCTGAAGATAAGCAGACTAAGGGCATGGATTACTGGAACTGATGAGACCAAGATAAACTTATTTGGTTCAGATGGTGTCGAGTGTGTGTGGTGGCAACCAGATGAGGAGTACAAAGACAAGTTTTTCTTGCCTAGAGTCAAACATAGTGGTGGGGGTGTCATGGTCTGGGGTTGCATGAGTGCTGCCAGCACTGGGGAGCTATAGTTCATTGAGGGAACCACGAATGCCAACATACTGAAGCAGTGTATGATCCCCTCCCTTCGGAGACTGTGTTGCAGGGAACTATTCCAACATGATAACAACCCCAAACACACCTCCAAGATGACCACTGCATTACTAAAGAAGCAGAGGGTAAAGGTGATGGACTGGCCAAGCATGTCTCCAGACCTAAACCCTATTGAGCATCTGTGGGGCATCCTGATATGGAAGGTGGAGGAGCGCAAGGTCTCTAACATCCACCAGCTCCGTGATGTCATCATAGAGGAGTGGAAGAGGACTCCAGTGGCAACCTGTGAAGTTCTGCTGAACTCCATGCCCAGGAGGGTTAAGGCAGTGCTGGAATATAATGGTGGCCCACAAAATATTGACACTTTGAGCCCAATTTGGACATTTTCACTTAGGGGTGTACTCACTTTTGTTGCCAGAGGTTTAGACATTAATGGCTGTTGTGGAGTTATTTTGAGGGGACAACAAATTTACACTGTTATACAAGCTGTACACTCACTACTTTACATTGTATCAAAGTGCTATTTCTTCAGTGTTGTCACAAAGATATAATAAAATATTTACAAAAATGTGAGGGGTGTACTCACTTTTGTGTGATACTGTATGTTACCTAAATTATTGTATCCAAAAGTATTGCTGTTTCCACCAAGGGAAAGAGAGCAGCAAAGGATTCCCCAGCAGATCTATAGGTCCCGGGAGGGCCACTTCCTATCCTCTGACTGTAGAAAGGAGGGAATAGACCTCATAAGTAAAATAATGACATTCTACTCTACAGGGTATAAATATATGCATTATAGGGCAGGAGAACTTACCGGTGAGTGAAAGATCTAATATGCGGCCTCACGCTCTGCATACTCAGTGCATTAGGCTTGGGGTCTAAATATGGCAGCCTGATGCCCACGCAGGCGTGCTCGCATGGTGAGCAAAGCGCATCCATGGGAACACGCCAATGGGACCAACAGAGCCTGGAACGCATCCAGTTGGTGGGGCAGTGCCACGCGCTCAACGCTGTCTGGCTGTGCAAAACAGCCATAACGGGACCCGGCACCACTCCCATAAGGGGGTTTGCATGGCCCTCTGGGTGCGCCGGGTGAGAATGCCAGGAGGGGGAAAGGCAAGGGATATGAATATCTCTCCCTTCCACCTATGGTCCGCCCCACACACCATGTGACCCACTGGATCAATCAACAGCTCCCCTGATAGTAAACCCACAGCAGCACAGGGTGACTACAATGCAAGAAAAACAGAGATGAAGTCTGTCATACAATCTTTTGACAGGACAATTTACAACATAGGAAAAAGTTACATCCACTTATTTTTTGTAAGGGGATATGGTCTTCAAACACTTTAGGCACAAGAAAACTCTACTGCTTATTGAAAAATCCAAACTAAACTAAAACTCCAAAGAATAAAAATGGGAAGGGACAAGAAATAGAAGGAAAATATGAATTTTATATACAAATGGAGGAGGTGACGAACTTACAATGATTTCATATATTTTAAAAGTATTTTTAAAGGGACATGGTCTAGATGGTTTAAAAGATATATATATGCTTCCAAAGACTCAAAATAGACCATATGAACCCAGATATCCCAACTTAAGGTTATACACAAAGTTGGGATATATGCTGGATCCCAGTGATCTGATTGTAATATTGAGCATGGACATAATTCATCATACCTCTGCCTTTCAATCACTTTTATTCCTATTACAAGAAATGTAAACATCTTATGTAATAGATATAAGGACGACAGGTCCTCTTTATGGAGAGATCTGGGGTAAAAAAAAAACCCAAATCTCTCATTTACCTTTAAAAGCAAATGATTTAAGGGCCCTTTCACACGGGCTGTCTGATCAGGTCTGCCTGTCAGTTTTTCAGGCAGACCTGATCGGAAGCTCCATTCACTCCTATGGGGCAGCGGATGTCAGCGGTGACATATCCGCTGACACCCGCTGCTATCTGATCTGATCCTGTCCATGAAATCCAGAAGGATGGTGACCCTATTTTCCATCCATCTGGCGGATCGTATGGGATTGGATGAAAACGGACAGGCAGTCCGTTTTCATCCGATTTCCCCATAGAGGAGAGCGGGTCTCTGACAGCTCAGTCTCTGCACAGTGAGTGGTGATGGACCTGTCATCCTCCTGCTCAGCGGGGATCAGCGGAGCGATCCCCCGCTGAGCAAAGTGGAGTCTGCCAGGCGGAACGCCTGTGTGAAAGGAGCCTAAAACCATTTTTATTTTTGATCTTTTACTTTAAGAAAAAAAATTAGTTTACTTCTGCCCTAGACCGGAAGTGTCGCTCCGGTCCTCCAAGACCATAGACGTGATCTTAGATGATCTGATCTCTGTTCGCCATCAGAACATTTCTTGGGTGTGCTGGTAGAAACTTTAAGCCTGAGAAACACCAGCGAGCGTGGGAAGGGAACACTTCGGAATGCGATCCAGTGGCTAGTGAGCCGCTTGGGCTGCTTTCATGAGAAAGCCAGCTACCAGCTTAAAAGAAAAATACCGGGTAACCCCAATAAGCCGCATGCAAGCTGCAACATATATATACACATTGCCTTTGGCAGGTGGTTAAAGCTGAACTACAAGCATGTATAAATACAGAGTGTGTACAGTAGAGAAGGAGAGGGGGAGGAGCCAGTCAAGTTTGCTGCATTGCCAGAAGTATGCTGATAGAAGGGGAGAACAGAGTGACAGACAGATGAGAATATCAGTGTGCTCCTTTGAATGAAAGTCTCACAGGGCAAAGAGGAGACCTGGTAGTGAATGGGAATCCGCAACACAAAAAAGATCAGGTCCCCTAACCTGCTGTGTAAATCTCAAGACTGTGGATAGAAATAGATATCCTTTTGACAGATACAACAGCTTTCATATACTGTATGTGTTTCCTTTGTACATTTAGTGGTTTACCTCTAGTTTAATCTTCAACATGTTTTGGGAGGAACCCCAGGTAGAACACTTTGGAAAGGGCAGTTGCTCTGGAGCTTAGTAAATGAGGTAAAGCTTCACTTTGCAAAGAGTACCCAATCACATGCAAGGAAAATTAAAAAAAAAATGCATTTTTGCTTGCACATGATTGGATGATGGAAGTCAGCAGAGTTTCTGCTCATTTACCAAGCTGTAGCGCAACTGCTCTTGCAGAGTGCAACTGCACTTTGCAAAATGCACAGTCTATTTGCCTTTAGTAAATCAACTCCAACATGTACAAATCTCCAAACTAGTGTTGTCTTTAGTGAGAATTAAGTTCAGAAACCAAGTATAGCAAAACCAGTGAGCTGATTACTTAGCCACATGAAGCTTAGACAGCTGTAGGACAAAGTAAAAGTTTTTGGCAATAGGTTAGGCATTTCATACAAAGCCACGTAAGAAAAGAATTTAAGAGTAATAAGAATAATGCTACATATATTGTATAATTTTTTCTGTTTTCATGGGAATGCTAAATAAAATGATCTTTTTTTTTTTTCTCCTAGCCTTGGAGGATGAGTTTGATTTCGCTCTAGGAAAGCAAACAGCAGCATTTTTAAGGAAGTGTGTTTGCTATATTCGTAAAATCTCCAATATTGAAAAACATGTAAAAATCCCAGAGATGTCCAAATATACTGATGTCATTAAGGTTGACAACAAGCCTATGCGAGACCCAGAAGCCCTGGAGAAGATGATAAAACTCAGGGATGAATTTATTCCCACTATTGTGGCATCATCCAATCTTCGAGTTTACACCTCTGTTACACATTGCGATATGAAGATGGGCTATTCACAAGAAGTAGAGAATCACTATGTAGAAGGACTCTGCAAACAGTTCTATGAAGATATGATTGATATCATCCAGGCGACCGTGCAGCAAAGCTTTGAAACTGAGACTGATTCTCTGTATGATGAAATCCTACAGCACTTGTCCCTTTGTCGGACATACTCTTCCTTCTATGAATACAGATGTGAAGCACTGAGCCTGGTTCATAAATACATACAGCCTTCCAAATCAGGACATGCCAACCCTCTTATTGTATATGGAGGACCCTGCACTGGAAAAACACTACTCTTAGCAGAAGTAGCAAAAAAGGTATTTATTTATATATATACACAGTATATATTATTATATACTATTTTTTGGCCAGCATTGTTAACCGCTTGCCGACCGGCGGCCGTAGCTGTACGTCGGGCGAACTCAATGTCCGCCAGCGGCCCGCAATCGCCTGTTACAGAGTAAACACAGTGAATCTCCGTTCTGTGTGGGGACATATGACATAGAACAGTTAGATCTGTCATGTCCCGGCCAGCCCAGCCCCCACACTGTTAGAACACAGTGAGGGAACACACTTAACCCCTTGCCCGCCCCCTACAGTTTAACCCCTTCCCTGCCAGTGACATTTATACAGTAATCAGTGGCTATTTTTTGCACAAATCTTTGTATAAATATCATTGGTCCCAAAAAAATGTCAAAAGTGTCCGATCTGTCTGCCGCAACGTAGCTGTCCCGATAAAAATCGCAGATTGCCACCATTACTAGTAAAAAAAAAAATAATAATAAAAACGGCATAAATCTATTCTAGTTTCTCTCACTTAGCACTCTGGTGACAACTCTTTCTTTCTCTGTGACAATTGTCAAAAGAGCAGTGGAGGGGTAAATTTCCTCAGCGAGGCAATGAAAAATTACAGGGTGCGTAACTCTTTGCCAATCTATCCAAGGCTATAAATATGCCCTTACATACACATGTGTACGAATAGCCAAAACTTTTATTTTTATGTTGGAAAGAGCGGGGAAGTGTTCAAAACCCTGTTTTTATTGTTGTCCCCACTATGCAGATTCACTTTCTCTGTCATTCCTTGCAACCATTATCACAAACACAGTTATATATAAAGTTATGGAAAATTAAAAAAAAAAAAAATACAGTTGTTACTAGAGTTGAGCGAACCCGAGCTGTAAAGTTCGGGTCCGTACCAAACTTTTGGGTGTCCGGGACCCGGACCCGAACCCGGACTTTTCAAAAAAAGTCTGGGTTCGGGTTCGGGGTTCTGGTAATTTAATAGA
>BLSH010399185.1:523921-540936 GCA_018402905.1 Glandirana rugosa
ATATAAAAAGATTTTGATGTGTTAAGACAGCATCGTTATACTAAGGTTTCTTTTTTGTCTTAGGAGGTGACTATGGGAATTAGGAATAACTCAGATATCGTCAGACATGTTCACCTATATGTCAAAGTTATACATATTCCGTCCATAAAAGGTTATTTTGAGATACGTCATTGCACGACAAATTCACAAGAAGTTTTTGAATTACACCGAACACCTTTAGTGAGCACGAGTGGGGGCTACACGGGAGTGAATGGTTTAGGAAGTGTGGGGAGTCCCCAGAGAGCGCACACCATTTACCCCAGAAACCTTAAAGGCCCCACTTCGAGGAGGACTGTATATCCACTTGTACAGACTGCTATAGACTCAATAAGGATTAAGGGTATCAGTGGAGGATTCTGTTTTTTCTTTGGAATCATATTGCTACGACAGAATTGTGTAGTTTTAGAAAAATATATAGGTGACTGTATATCCACTTGGTACCCACCAGGGGAATTTCACAGAATTTATAGACTTTTTATGAACATTCATGGCACTTGTGTGATATTATTTGAAAGTTCAACGTTATTTTATACTATATGGGACACTTTTAAATAATCCGGTTTACACGTGTGACTTTACATCCACTTTATTGCTTTATTCATCATTTATCAAATGTTTTTCATATTTTCTCACTTTTTAAAGAAAACACCTTTTATTTCACACTTGATGTTTATTATTATCTTTTAAGACCCACCTTGGACTTGGTATCCACTTGACAGCACTTTTTAGTATTTTACCTATATATGAGATATATGCGGATATTTTTCAATTTTTAACATTTACACTTTAAAGCACCTTATACTAGTAATTCACATAATATTTCATTATTTATTCAATAGACAGCGCCATATCCGTTTACTCCATTTAATAGGGAAGAAAGTCAGCTTGCTGAAGTTTGAGCTCTTACCAGTCCTGCGCTCATCCCAGAATCCCTATGCATTCACACAGACTCAGTTCGGTATAACTTTAGCCATCAGCGGGGGAGGAGAGGATCTACCTGGCAGTTCAGTCATAGAAGGTGTTCACCCAATGTCTCACACCATGACTCACAATTTCTAAGCCAAAGTTCCACACAGCGGCTTGTCCCTTGGCTTCCTGAAAGTTTCCTTGGGCGACAGTCACTCTTAACAGAGTCCTGGGCACCGAAAAGAAAAATATGATCTGAGGCATAACAAAGAGACAAGCCTCTATCCCTAAATATACATACAAAATCATAGCAAGGGTCATGGGACTTTAAGTGAGGCAAGTCACAATAGTAGGTACAAAATTTAATACAAGTATTAGTAGTAACTAGAGTTGATCGAACACCTGGAAGTTCGGGTTCGGCAGGTTCGGCCGAACTTCGGGAAAAAGTCCGGGTTCGGGACCGAACTTGACCCGAACTTTATCCCGGACCCCGAACCCCATTGAAATCAATGGGGACCCGAACTTTTAGGCACAAAAATGGCTGTAACAAAGTCCTGGCAAGTCCTAGAGGCCTGCAAAAGGAAGGAAAATGGGGGTAAGAGTCGGACAAGTGCCCTACAAAGAAATGGGGATAGGGAAATAACTTAAAATAATTTTTAAGCTAAAATCACATAAAAAAAAATGGAGGTGGATGTGGAGTTGGGGGTTGATGAGGCGGTGGAAGTGGCGGAGGAGGAGGAGGTAGCCAACACTGTTTTTTTTATTTTTGTGCAAGAAATGCACCGCTGGCCGCAAATGTAGTTTTTGGAAAAATTTTTTTTTTTTAAACCAGCAATGTAGATGCACTTTTTAATTTTGTGCAAGAAACAATAATCTGTCCCTTTAAGCAACAGCTGGAACCTTTCCCTATGGAACTTGGAGATGATTTTAGAACAATAATCTTTCCCTTAAAGCAACAGACTCTACCTAGTCCAGTCAGATCGTTCTGTGCAGCAGGATGAGGTCTGCAATCTGTCCCTCAAAGCAGCAGTACTAGTATCTCTCCCTAGTCCACAATCAGATCGTTCAGTAATGCAGGATGAGATGTTATATAATATCTGCAATCTGTCCCTCACAGAGCCAGCAGCATCCTCTCCCTAAACTATCCTGAGAGCATATGACATGCAGCACGGTGACTCCAGCCCCATATAGAGGCTGGGTCAGATGATGCACTGGCCAATCACAGCCATGCCATTAGTAGGCATGGCTGTGAAGGCTTCTAAGGGCAAACCAGTGAAACACTTGTTGATTGGCTGCCCTTGGCAGCTATTCAACACGTGGAATAAAATACCATAACCCCGAACCCAAACTTTTTTTGAAAAGTCTGGGTCCGGGTCCCGGACACCCCAAAGTTTGGTAGGAACCCAAACTTTACAGTTCGGGTTTGCTCGACTCTAGTGGTAACACATGCCAATATTAGCATAAGTACCTGTACATACAATCAAATTCCAAATATATTGCAAACATATGTTAACAAAGAGAGCTGATGAATAAAGAATTCATATAATAATAAACCAATGGTATTTTATATTGATAAGGACATTTAAGGATATATGGTGGATATATAGGTAGTGTGTAGATTATCTCAACATCTGTTGAAACTCTAGGCATTTTGTGAATCCAGTAATGCCCATTCATCAGGAGTTTGATGCAAGAGAATATATATCAGCTCAAAGAATATACCCAACATCTGGAAGTGAATGGGGTACCAGGATAGAAGTCTATCCCAGGGTTGTGGCAGGAAGAGCAACCCAGACCAATGGGGAACAGCCAAGGGAGCAGACCAGGACAAGGAGGTGCAATTCCATGGAGTGTGTGGAGTGATATGAACACCTATAGATCACAATGATCTGATTTTCAAGGTAGGAGTGTTCCTAGTATCCCACCCAGTGGTAGACAACTATGACAGAGCCCTTGGCACACCCGGTTACTGTCTCTCATAGTGGAATTCTAAGTGCACTTGGAGGTAGATATCCAACAGTGCGGTACCCTGCAGATAGGCAGCCCATTCCCTGCACACTCCTGCACCTGCTCAGAATGTGAGTCCTCACTCATCTGCCTTTTCCAACTTCTCCTCCTCTCTTCTTAGACAGAAATAGACACCACCAAAATGGCTGCCTCCAGTGGTCTCCTTAACACCTTATGGCCAAGCCTATTGTACAGTGATGACAGCGGGAGGACTGTTGTTCTGGGAGGGCATCATATCCACCAGACACAGCCGATGAGAGATCACTGTACCGGCCCGCTGCCAGTACCATGTGACCACTGTGGCCAATCACAGCAGGTCACATTATAGATGTACACAATGAAAGGCATTGTTACATGCCTTTCATTGTGTACTATTGTGATGAGCTCTGTGATTGGTCATAGTCATCACATGGTATAGACAAGGCCAATTACTGCCCATCTGTACAATGTGATTAACTGTGGCCAATCACAGCTAATCACAATAGTAAACACAGAATGAGTAGTTTTCATTCAGAAAAAGTGGTTGCTTCTAACTGTAAAATCCACAGTTATAAGCAACCATAGTGTGTAAAAAAAAAAAAAAAGGAAAGAAAATCTCGATCCCAATAACAGTGTATTGCGGTACGTAAAAAAAATATATTACTGTTATTTTTTTTACATACTGTCCCTGATTACTGCCACACCAGCTATATAATGATGCTATACTGCACTATATATATATTTTTTTTATTTCTAAATTTTACAAAAAAATTGTGACAAAAAAATTACAACTTCAAAAAACTTGCAATGCCCCTTACTAAATGCCTTGAACTACATTCCAAAAAGGGGTAATTTTGCGGGGCATTTGTACTGTCCTGGCATTTTTGTGCCTTAAGATAGGGCAGTGCTTCTCAATTATTTTCTGTCATGCCCCCCCCTAGGAAGAAGAAAAGATTTTGCGCCCCCCGCGCGACTGTAAATAGTATCATAGTATCATCAGGGGTGAGTGTAAGAGAGAAGGGTGAGTATAAGAGAGAGGGGTGAGTATAAGAGAGAGGGGTGAGTGTAAGAGAGAGGGGTGAGTGTAAGAGAGAGAGAGGTGAGTGTAAGAGAGAGGGGTGAGTATAAGAGAGAGGGGTGAGGATAAGAGAGAGGGGGGAGTGTAAGAGAGAGAGGGGTGAGTGTAAGAGATATGGTTGTGTGCTCACCGTTCTAGGGGCACATACCAGGGTTCTTTTAGTACCTATATAAACTAGTACATATAATGCACAGGCTCCCAATATTGACACCCATTCCAAATGCATAAATTCCTACTTATCTTCTTGAGGGCTACCTAAAATAAAATACACCAAGCCCTGATGGCCTTCTACGACCATTTTAAATCATTCCTCTCTATCCTTGTACCTCATCTAGACATTCTTTTTACAACTTCTTCTCAGGCAATCCCATTTCCCTCGACCATGCTTATTGCCACATCATAGTGATCCCCAAACTGGGCAAAGACATCTAGGAATGTGGCCTTTACATCCTTCATCCACAGAGCAATGCTATATAAATTATGCAGACTCCACTAGGAAGGTGCCTGGAATGTATTACGGTGGCCAGATTCAAAGACCAGAAGTGTGAGGTTTAAATTAAATGACTGTTATCTACTACATCTTCTTGGCAGGGGATGGCTTTACTGCAAAACGAGGAACATTTGGAAATGTCGCTAAACTAGAAACAATGTGTATTGCTTATGGACGGGCAGAAGAACTGGTGTTTTCCGGTGCAGCCACTGGAGATATCTATATCTGGAAAGACATTATGCTGCTTAAAACCATCAAAGCCCAGACAGAGGGGGGGAGCTGAGAGACAGAGGGGGGGGGCTGAGAGACAGAGGGCTGAGAGGGACCACATAGCACTCCCCCCCCGCTCTGTGTGTGCGGGCAGGCGGCACCTATGACATGTGGATGTGATGTTGCTGTACCAGCGTACCTGACGGCCAGCAGCGAGTGGCAGCCCCGATTCTCCTCCTGGTCCTTCGCCTCCCGCCTGTCCTCTTCCTCCGGGCCTCGGTCTTCTCGGGAACAGAGGGGTTGGGTGGCTCTGGGAGCGCCGGGGTGGCCGCGCCCGCTCCTCTTTAGTCAGGGAGGGGGGAGAGGCGGAGCTCACTCTCACATCTATCTGCCCTCCTCCCTGGCCACCTTCCCCCGAATCCCTGTCGCTGCTTGCTGTCACGCTGCTGAACTCTGCATCAGAACGAGCCCCCCTTTACGGAGCCTCACTATTTGAGAACCGCTGAGATAGGGTGACCAGACGTTTCAGGGGACAGCCCCCGGATTGAGGACACTGTCCCCGGAGGAAATCTGTCCCCAGTTTGTCCCCACTTTGCAGGGCCGGGGACGTCTGCTCATCCTACTCCGGGGGGGTCGGCAAGCGGTCAAGCACAGACCTTCCCTCAGCCGTCGCCACCGCTCTCCGTGGAGATCAGGAGAAGGCACAGTAATGGATAGAGGGTGGGGACTGGAGCTGCTGGAATTACTTTTTTACATTAACCAGCATGTGATTGGTTGCCGGGCAGTTCTAGCAACCAATCACCAGGTTGTTAATGTAAAAAGTTGACTCTGTCAGATCCCGCCCCCACCCTCTATCCATTACTGTGACTTCTCCCGTTCTCTGCTCTGCAATACACTGGTGTAAGGTAGGAAAGTACTACCTACACACTGGTGTAAGTGTGAACACAGAGGACACTACAGTTGAGGGGGGGAGGGGTGAAGGGCACAGAGGACACTAAAGGGGGTATGAAGAGGACAGAGGGCATTGCACTGGGAGGGCAGAGAACATTGCAGTGAGAGGGGTAAAGAGGACAGAGGAAACTGCATTGGGGGTACAATGGACACTACAGTGGGGGGGGGGGTGTAGGGGACAGGGGACATTGCATGGGGGGGGCAGAGGACACTACAATGGGGGGAGGGGTGTGTGTAGGGGACAGGGAACATGGCATGAGGGGCAGAGGACACTACAGTGGGGGGGGGGGGTGAAGGAGACAGAGGACATTGCTTTGGGGGGCAGAGGACACTACAGTGGGGGTGTTTAAAGGGGACAAAGGACGCTGCTTTAGGGGGCACAGGATACTGCAATAGTAGTAGGGGCAGAGGACCCTACTGCTGGGTAGAGGGGGACAGAGGACACTATAGTGGGGGGGTGTGATGCGAAAGGGGGCAGGACACTGCTATGGGGAGGGAGGCAGAAGACACTATTGTATGGGGCAGAGGACCCTACTGTGGGAGGAAGGAAGTAAAACTACTGTGTGGGGGGGGGGGGGAGAGGACACTATGCGGTGTCTTTATTGGGTGCTTGATAGTTACTTTTTTTAAAGGGCGATCCCTCTGGGATCTTTGATTTCCTCCATGTTGTCCAGGTAGATCTCAACCTCTGAACAGTTGCCTACCCCTGCCCCTTGCCTGGGCTGGCCTGTGACAGGCACTGAACAGGCTGAGCTGCTGGGCACTGAACAGACTGCATTTATGGGCACTAAACAGGCTGAGCTTCTGAGCTGATGGGCACTGAACAGGCTGAGCTGCTGGGCACTAAACAGGCTGCATTAATGGGCACTGAACAGGCTGCATTGATGGGCACTGAACAGGCTGAGCTGATGGGCACTGAACAGGATGAGTTGGTGGGCACTGAACAGAATGAGCTGATGGTCACTGAACAGGCTGCATTGATATGCACTGAACAGGCTAAGCTGATGGGCACTGAACATGCTAAGCTGATGGGCACTGAACAGCCTGAGCTGATGGGCACTGAACAGGCTGCATTAATGGGCACTGAACAGTCTGCATTGATGGGCACTGAACAGACTGCATTGATGGGCACTGGACAGGCTGCATTGATGAGCACTGAACAGGCTGCGTTGATGGGTACTGAACAGGCTGCACTGATGGGCACTGAACAGGCTGAGCTGATGGGCACTGAACAGGCTGAGCTGATGGCCACTGAACAGGCTGCATTAATGGTCACTAAACAGGCTGTGCTGATTGGCACTGAACAGGCTGCATTGATGGACACTGGTGAGACTTCATTGATGGACACTAGTGAGGCTGCACTGATGGGCACTGATCAGGCTGCATTGATTGACAATGGTGAGGCTGCATTGATGGGCACTGATGAGGCTGAGCTGATGGGCACTGATGAGGCTGCATTGATGGGCACTGGTGAGGCTGCATTGATGGGAACTGGTAAAGCTGAGCTGATTGGCACTGGTGAGGCTGCGCTGATGGGCACTGATCAGGCTGCATTGATGGGCACTGATCAGGCTGCATTAATGGGCACTGATGAGGCTGCATTGATTGGCACTGGTGAGTATAATACACTCTTGAAATGTGCTTTAAAATGCATGGTTTTCCCTTTTATGAAGAAGAAAATAATGACATTATGTGGTTGGTATAATAATACTATGGGGTTGGTATGAAATGATTTCCAGAAATAACGTTATATATCATACAATCATTACATAAACACATACCACATACACTGCATATATCATTTGAGGAAAATATGCTTATAAAATAGTTTACTATTTTCCAATAAAAGCGCTTTTGCAGCAGTGCTACACGAGCGCTTTTAACCCCTTTTTAACCCCTTCGGGGGGGTTAAGAGCTCCCTGCTCCAAAAGCGGCGCTACAACGCCGATAAAATGAGCGGCGCCTTACCGCGACTGTGGCGAGCTCACAGTGTGAAAGGGCTCTTATTGTGAGGCACAGCAATTGTGTATTTTCACAACATTCACTAAGCTATAGTAGAATTCCCTTGCAAAGCAAAAAGCCTATTTTGAGATTAAGTAATTGATTTAAATTGAATGAAATGTAATTAAGATCAAGCGGATTTGATAATGCCCAATAAATACAAAGTGTGCCCAATTCACTGAAAAGATCTGTCTGTTCTCCCTTTGTTCCTGCAAAAATGCGTTAACATATGTAATATTAATTATGTAATGTCAGCTATTTTTTTTAAAGCGACAGGTAGCACCTGATGTAAATAAATCCATACTGTAACTATATCTATGAAATACATTAAAGGAAGGTGATGTGGCCCCAGTATCCTGCAGGCAGAAGTTTGCATAGCAATGAACTACTGAGGAGTGGAAAGTACCCCTTTACCAGTTCACTTTACTGGCCATTGAAACTTTTTCAAATTGCAGAGCCAAATTTATTGGGTTGTGTGCCACAGTCTTTGTCATATCTGTTCACCTCAGGGTTTCTTTAAATGGGTCTTCATTTTATGTTTTTAAAGTTTTTTCTTTAACCAC
Organism: Glandirana rugosa; assembly: GCA_018402905.1. Taxonomy (NCBI): domain Eukaryota; kingdom Metazoa; phylum Chordata; class Amphibia; order Anura; family Ranidae; genus Glandirana; species Glandirana rugosa. The sequence continues at coordinate 532,146 of BLSH010399185.1, forward strand.
TTCACCTCCGGAAGGATTTCCCACTTTAGGAACAGAGCACTTTTTGCGATTCGGCACTGCGTCGTTTTAACTGACAATTGCGCGGTCGTGCGACGTTGTACCCAAACAAAATTTGTGTCCTTTTTTTCCCACAAATAGAGCTTTCTTTTGGTGTTATTTGATCCCCTCTGCATCATTTCTGATCGCCGCTATAAACAAAAGAAGAGCGGCCATTTTGCAAAAAAACCCCAAATTTCTTACTTTTTGCTAAAATTCAAATCCAAAAATATAAAAAAACATTTTTTTTCACCGTTTTTGGCCGATTTATATTCTTCCTCATATTTGTGATAAAAAAAAATCGCAATTGGCGTTTATTGATTGGTTTGCGCAAAAGTGGCCGTGTTTATGGATGATGAGAATTCATTTCTGGGGATTTTCTTTTTTTTTTCTTTTTTACTAGTAATGGCGGCGATCTGCGATTTTTAGCAGTACTGCGATATTGCAGCGGACATGTCGGACATTTTTGACACTTTTCTGTGACCAATGACATTTATTCAGCGATCAGAAATTTAAATGTCCACTGATTACTGTATAAATGTCATTGGCAGTGAAGGGGTTAACCTGGGGGGGGGAGAGCTAGGGATTAACTGTGTTCCCTGGGTGTGCTCTTACTATGGGGGGGTTGGGCTACCAGGGGCATGAGAGATCTAACTGATCCCAGTGACAGGGATCAGCAGATCTCCCATGCCCGCACTGTCAGAATGGGGAACCGCCGTGTTTACATCGGCGGTTCCCCGTTCTTTGCCTGTGGCCGCTCATCGCGGCTCGCCGGCGGACATCGGGTCGCGGGCACACTCCTAGCGGCCATTCGCAGATCGCCGTCTTTTTTACGGCGATACGCGCAATGCATCCACACTGCCGCCGTGAATACACGGCAGGCAGTGGGGAAGTGGTTATACCTGGTTTCTTTTTTTTTGTCCAACCTGTGCTGTTTTTTACACGTAAGTAAATGGGTGAATAGGATTTTGTTTAAAGCAGAGTTCCACCCAGTTAAAAGTCAGCAACTACAAAAAGTGTAGCTGCTGACTTTTAACAATCGGACACTCACCTGTCCCTCACTCCAGCGATGCAGTCGCCCGAAGGTCTGCTCTTCTCCCCCTCCCCTTGGCGGTGCCGGCATCACAAGTGTGGGCACTCGGATTTGGCTTCAAAGCCGGGCGTGCACTGCGCATCCGTGAGTCTCGCTGCGCTTTGTGAATGGCCAGCGTATCTTCTGGGACCTGTGACGAGTCCCAGAAGACCGCCGGGGGGGAGGGGTGAGCTTCCTTCTGGAGCGGCTCTAGGAGAGGAAGTGGACCTGGGACCCCAGTCCCCCCAAAAAAAATGACATGCCAATTGTGGCATGGCAGGGGGTCATCTTCCTTTAAAGCGGAAGTTCCACTTTTGGGTGGAACTACGCTTTATTTCAAATTATTGATAGAGCACCAATAATTTATGCAGTATTTTACATATATTGTACATTCACTTCAGCCCCTGCCCTTAAGGAGCTTATAGTCTAAGGTCCCTACTTCACATAAATACATACAAGTACTAGGGCCCATTTAGACAGAAACCAATTAACCTGCCAACATGTCTTTGGAATGTGGGAGGAAACCAAAACAAGCACAAAGAGAACATAAGAACTCAGTGCAGGTAGTTTCATGGTTGGGGTCCAAACCAGTGGCCCTAGTGCTAACCACTTCTCACTCCCCATGCTCTTATTCAAAAGCATAACAGTATGAAAGTAGATTCCTTAGGATGAAGTTACACTAATGGAAACTGATATTATAAAGCCTATTTAAAGTAGAGCTATAGGCACAACTTTTTTTTCATTTTGGATAGAACAAGGGAGGATTATAACCCCTTTCACATTTTTTTTTACCATCTGTGTCCCATTGCGAAGATTTCCCTTCACTTCCTGTTCCATAGCCAAACAGGAAGTGAAAGAAATCCCTGCAAATTAGGAGAATTCCTTGGGGACCCCCAGGTCACCAGAACTAGTGTAAGAAATTGGTGAAGATCACCCAAGAAATCATACAGGGATAAAAAATAGAATTTTTTATTGTAGATCAATTAAAACCAAAGACACAATATCACCATTGTGGAATACTATATAAAAATAGACAATGTTGTCTAACAAGTTTCCCACGAAACACTCCATACATATACACCACTACACCCTGCAGACCATCAAGGAGAGGGGGAGTAGGGGGAGGACCATAGTACTCAATGGTAACAACCAATGGGTGAGCTAGTAGATATGGTCCATAATATAAGTAGGAGCTAACGCTCCATATCCCTCCTGTATTGAAAGTGAAGTTGAGTCACCGCGGGGCCAGAAACAGCTGGTAATTAAGGATAGAGACTTGGTGGTTATGCTGTACACAACTGGACCATTCCTCCTAACTTCAGAAGGGGAAACTAAATAGTGTTCAACGATAGTCCGTTCACTGTGTAACTGCCGTCCATAGCTTAATTGTGATCAAGCATGTCTGTTACAACCATCCAAAAGTGTAAACTTGAGGGGCTTGATGAACTTACTTGTACACCCAGCGGTGTCTCAGTCAGTGTCCTAATATTGAGGCGGCAGCAGCAGGCCAGGTGAAGCACGCCCGTAATAAGAAGTGCTCACCATGGGGAGATCACTATATCAGCTGGCTGAGATCAAACCAGGGGTAGACCAGCATCCGTCCCTTTCCCTGTCATGCCTCAGATGAGGCTGTGCGTCTGACTGGTGTCAGAAGTATGCTGTGTCAAATGGCAGTAAAACAGTAAGGACCACAGCGGTCCGGTCTCACCAGTCCTCAGGATACAGGGGGTGGGGGGGGACCTCGTCCACTTCCCATTCGGATGCCGGGACCCAGAACAAGTGCCCCCATTGAAAGCATTCCCCTCTATTACTTTTATAGGGACAACTCAAAATTTAGGAGTATTTTGCTTTCATTTTCAATAATAATGGTAAACAGGACAAATGGGCGAATCTCCTTAACGGGGGGCACAGACCACAATAAAATCTGACAGGGGTTCTAATCCCTCTTCACTCTATCCAAAACTAACAAAAAAGTGTTGCCTTTAGTTATACTTTAAATAATGAAATGACTGCTCAGTTCTAAAAACTTGATGTAAAGTGATTGTAAAGTCTAAGGTTTATACTTACTTGCTATGGTATTATACTGAGCGAACCCTTGACTCCTCTTCTAGAGTTTCCCTGCTGACAATTTTGGCTCCTTCTCTTTGGTGTCTGCCCCCACAGCAAGTCACAGGCTGTTTGTGTCAATAGGTTCAGTCCTGTTCTCCACTTTCTGCTAACTGGATTTTACTGATAGCAGCAGGAGCCAATGACTCCCACTGTTCTCAGCAAAGCCTGTGAAACCAGAAAAAGAGGGAGAGAAGACCTGCAGCGAGGCACAGCACTGGATCAATATAAGAGTCAGGTAAGTGTTAGAGAGGAGGGGGACACACAGTGGAAGGTTTTTTTCCTTAATGCAGAGAATAAATTAAGGTAAATAAAAAAACATTTATACTTTAGAGCCACTTTAAAGTCCAATGAGCTCATATTTAATACATAAAGGGGAAACTTTGTAACTTTGACTTTTGTTTGTATTGCAGGCCTTTTCGTGGCTTCAAGATGAGATTGGAACAGATTCAGATCCAGTGGTCATTGTAAGATTCCTGGGATCCACTGGAATGAGCTCTGAATTAAATTGTTTACTGCAAAGCCTTTGTGAACAACTCGCAGTAAATTACCGATGTTTACTGCAGAGCATTCCAAAAAAAATCCTGGACCTTCGGGAACTATTTTTAAACTTGCTGAATGAGTCTTCAATTCATAAACCCCTTGTTCTTGTGCTGGATAGTCTTGAACAACTTTCAGACAGCGAAGATGCCAGAAAACTTTGGTGGCTTCCTATTCACCTTCCTCGCACAGTTCGTATAATCATATCAACACTGCCAAACAAGTATGGAATGCTCCAAAAACTAAGGTGCCTTATACACAATGAAGACAATTACGTAGAACTTATTCCACGGGATCGGAAAATGTGCAGCCAAATACTTAAACATCAGCTTCTGAGGGTTAAAAGGAAGGTAACATCAGGTCAACAAATTTACGTCAATGAAGCTTTCTCTAGGTGCACTTTGCCAATGTTTGTCAACCTGACTTTCAGAGAGGTCCGAAACTGGAGATCACATAAAGATGTTGATGATTCAACTCTTTGTGTGACTGTACATGAGAACATAGAACAGTTATTCTGCTCACTGGAGAACAAATGTGGGCTACGGTTGGTGTCAAGGGCTTTAGGGTACATTACAATGGCCAAAACAGGTCTTAGTGAGGTAGAGCTGGAGGATATTTTAGCTCTTGATAATAGTGTGATGAATGAGTTATTAGCCAATGGGAAACCATTGAATCCACTAAGAGTACCGTATAGAATTATTGCACAAATCAGAGAGGATCTTACTGGCTATTTGGTAGAGAGACATGTAAGGAATGTTACCCTTTTGATTTGGTCAAACAGACACCTTCATCTTATTGCCCAGAAATTGTATCTTAATAATGATGATGATTTGCAAGAGATGCATGCCAATGTGGCAGAGTACTTCTTAGGTGTATGGTCAGGAGGAAGTAAAAAAGCATTTTATGGCGAGCATCAATATTTTGAAAACTGCATTCAAAATGAACATAGTGTCATACACAATGATGGAAAACATTATCCTGATGAAAATGAATTTGACAGGCAGGCTCCAGAACAGCCCTGGGCATTTCAGTGCAATCCTTTACAGCCTGATATATTTTTTGTGAATCACAGAAAAATGACAGAACTTTTGCATCATTTGACAAGATGTGGTATGACAGATGAAATGATGTCTGGGATTACAATGAACTTTAGTTGGCTGTACACAATGATCAAAATTGGTCAGTTTGATAAGGCACTAGGTGATATTGAAATAGCATACAATTGCTCACAAGAAAAAGAGCTGAAGTTTCTTGCAAGTACCCTTCAAAGCATTAAAAACAAAGTTCTTAAAAATCCAGGGTCCCTTTCAGCGGAGTTACAGCAAATACTTCTTCCAGTTGTGAGTTCTCTGCCTAAATTCCGAAACCTTCTTTTAGAATGTGACAAAGATGGACCTAAATACTGTTCAATTGTCCCACTCCATTCTTCCATGGATGTTAACTACTCCCCTGAAAGAATTTCACTATCATCTAGCTCACTGCACATCACTGAGATCCTCCCAACATACAGTCCAAATATTATCATCTCTGCACTTGAGAATGGCACCATAAGTACCTGGGATGTTGAATCAAGGCAACTTTTAAGGCAAATCACCACTACCCAGTTTGTAATTATGGGGATGAAGCTTACAGCAGATGAAAAATATCTTGTTGTGTCCACAGCAAAGAACACCCTACTAATTTATGACAACCTAAACTCTTGCCTTTTATATGAAGTTGAAATTAAAGGTTCCAAAGGAGTTGGAGGGGGTCCAAACCTTATAAATGGATTTACATTGTCACATACACATGCACTGGCCTGGCTGGAAGCAAGCAAAGATGTTAATGTTATAGATTTACTTTATGGCTGGCCACTTTACAATTTCCATTGCTGGTATGAGGTAACCTGCATTCAGTGTTCTTCAGATGGACTGTATGCATTTTGTGGACAATACCTCAATACTACCACAATATTTCATTTGGGTACTGGTGAGAAACTGTCAACTGTTACATCTGAATTTTCTGGAGGGTTTGTGAAATACATTCTCGTTCTTGATACAAATCAAGAAGCAGTCATGATTGACAATGAAGGGAGCCTCTCTGTGTGGAACACAGAGGAAATGACCAATCCTCAAGTAACTGAAGAATTTGATTGTACAAAAGGAGACAGTGAAGTCATCAGCACTGAGCTATCTGAAGACCAAAGTGCGATTCTTATCTGCAAAGCATTAAGTATTGAACTTTTGGATACACGCATGTGGAAAATTTCTGAAAAGTTTCGGGCAAAGCGTAATGAGAAATTTATTTCAGCTGCCCTCTCCAGAAATTCTGACTGTATAATTGCTTCCATGGAAAATACCTCATCTATATTTGTATGGAGAAGAGACACTGGGCAATGCATGGCAAGTTTACAAGAAATCTCAGGGAACATTGTCAAATTAGTGAAATCAAGCCATCACAATTTACTCCTGTGCTTGTCTGTTAGTGGTGTGCTTTCCATTTGGGACATTGACATCTTAACGGCAATGTCCAATATTGATAAGACAGGCAGAGCTGTCCATACAGTTTTGTTGTCTGGCAGAGGAGATTACATTTACTCACTTGATGGATCTGATTATGTCCACAAATGGAATTTTAACACTGGTTATATTGAATCTGCCTTTAAGCATGAGGGGAATGTGGAAAATGGTGTGCTCACAGCCACTGGTGAATTATTGGTCACCTCAGATGACAAATGTAACCAATATGTTTGGCATACTGGTACTGGAGAAAATCTTTTCCGAATTAGTGGTCAAAGAATATCTCAACTGTTGATAACACATAATGATCAATTTATAGTTTCTCTTTGTGAGCAAAATGCATCTAGAGTATGGAGGCTTGCAACAGGCCATAAAGTCTGTAATATCTTAGCTGCCTTAAAAAATGCACTTATAACTACTGCAAACACATTTGTGATCGGCATGACCAAGAACAAGCTTCTGGCTGTAAGTTTATGGACAGGAAGCATAACTAAAAAGTACTGTTGTGATGATGGGTCAACAATTGTAAACTTCAGACTAATCCCAGATTGCCCAGATTTTGTTGTGTTCATGACATCAACTGAAACTGTGAGCATCTGGAGCCTGGCAGAAGAGGCAGTTTGTAGAAGGGTGCAGCTTCCATCAAACTTTTTGAAAAATCTCAATGATTTTGAAATCTCTCCAAATGGGAAGCTTGGGATTGTCACTCATGGTGATGAAAAGTTCAATGTTCTCGATTTGCATAGTGGAAAGCTCAGAGTGGTACATGCAGCAGGTGTTATATGGAAGCAGAACTTGTCTTGTGATGGGCGTTACCTTGTCTACATTTGCTTCCGCATTGGGGACGATGATGAGGAGAATTCAGTTTCAAGTTTAATAGTGATGAGACTTGCGGATGGAAAGAGCATTGGTGCTTGTTCATTATATAAAACTCCAACTTTCCTTGCACTTTCACAGCGGCATCTCAATATCGTTGTAGGATTTGATGATGGGAGTATTGGCACTTACACAGTAGTGGACAGAGTCGATGCCACATTGAAAATAAAAATTGCAACTTCCAACAGTCGTCAGATTTTCAGTAACAAATCACATATTTTCAGGCCCAAGTGCAATAATTACATATATAAAATGGCACCTGACTGCTTATGGAGAGAATCCACTGAAGTATTTGCCAGAGACAGCCCCATCACAGTGTCAGATTCTGGTGAAGGAACAGAGACAACTCCAACCAAAAAACATAATTTTTGTTACGAGAAAATGTGCTCTGCCATTGACTGTAGAGGACAGAGCTTTGCGGCAAACAACTGAGACCACCAAAGCATGGATGCTTACAAATAGGTTTACACACCATTCTGATCTTAAATTACACGCATTAATTAAATGTCCATGGCAATTCAGGCATCACTGCTTAAATACGAAAATATCCAGCAAAATATAGTAAAAACCCTGTTGTCCGATATGCCATGTTAAATTTTATATATATATATATATATATATATATATATATATATATATATATATATATATAGATATATTTCAGGCACTGAAAATTATTGAGGCACTGTTAAAATTATAAAGCTTAATGCTCTTATTGTTTTCCTGTTGTAAAGCTATAATTACAAATAAAAAATCTATAAAGACATAACCATGCAATGCCATGGCATCAACTTCCTATGCTGCAGCTAAAGATGCCCACAAATATTGAATATTACTTGCCAGTAAACACACAATACATGCAACTTTTGCAAAATCAGTTGACCCTTCCATTCAGGGTTGGGAGCCAATTTTCATGCAGTAGCTTATATTTCCAGTGTAAAAATCAGTGCAGTATTATGTACATATATATGCTCATGTGATTGTTTAGGAAAGTATTGATAAAAGCTGTGATCTACTGTCAATCAGTGATTTTCTATCAAAAGTCTATGACCAACTTAAAACTGGTCATACAGGGCTAGATGTGCATCACTGAAGTTGATATCTGCAATGACAGGTTTAACAACAGAGAAATTGCCAATTGTTTCCAGCCACCAGAATTTTCTTTGGGCTGTCTTCCTTGCCTTTAAAATCCCATACTTTATGTGTATGGAACCTGATTTATGGAAGAATTCTCTGAGCTAAAATTTTTGCAATGAGTATGTATGCTATCTGCCCAGTAGACATTATACTAATAACAAAATACTTTTTTTACTTAACACCTGCGCAATTTGAATGAGAAAAATGCATAAAACAGAGCCTTTGTTTTGTAGAAGGAGGGCTATGCAGTGTAACTTGATTAGCAATAGATGATGTGTCACCGTTTTAGGTAAAGGCACAGAACTGACCGGTCTGATATAAGGGAAGTGTTCTTTCTGTTCTCCAGATTGTATTAGGATGTGCGTTTTAGTAAGGTAAGGCTAGCTTGATCTATAAATATACCAAATTGTAGGGAATTCGTTTTGCAGCCAGCAGTCCATCATTTTCTTTTCAGTGGAAACTGGAGAAAATAAAATAATGCTTTCAGCATTTCTGCATTGCTTCAAGCCAAGTCACAAACAACCCA
>BLSH010399185.1:561879-580991 GCA_018402905.1 Glandirana rugosa
ACACCATGATCCACACGTACGCAAATACATACATCCGTGGGGATCCACCATCTAGTGTCGACGACGACGACCAAACCGTGTCATTGTTATCATTCCCTCCTCCGTTATGTCCGTTCCAAACACGGCTTCTACATTAACATAAATAAAAAAATCGCAATACACATTGTTCTTTGATGTCGTCCACTACCGTTGGTCTCGACTGAGTACGTTTATTGAAGGAGGTAGGCGTAGTTCCTATTATTGAATGACGTACTACTGAAGGTGAATATTACAAGTATGTGACAAACCATCTTGATAAATGTTTCTTTTATGCATGAAATACTGATAGAATAAATAAGAGTATAACCTAGTGGTGAGTATATAAAATATTAGTAGTTCTACCAAACAGTGTATGAACATTATAAGTGGAAGTCATCATGCAGTAAGTTATTATCCTTGATGCGGATGGAGGAAGTTATTTGCATGAGTCAGCTCTGGTTGCCATCACCTGCTGTAGTTTCTTGTTACACATAACGCTAAAAAAATAAATACAATTACATCTTCGGCACAAACCTTGCCTGTATTGCCTCCTCCCTTACTATTGTTACTGTGCCAAACCAGCAGCAGCAGCTGTGATCTACCACCTAGGGGTGCCTACATACATAAACGCATGCACACCTAGTACCACAGGCCCCCCTGAGTCCTCCTGTCTTGTTATTGAAAACTTATACCTAGTACCACAGGACCCCCTGAGTTCTCCTGCCTTGTTATTGAGGACTCATATCTAGTACCACAGGACCCCTGAGTTCTCCTGTCTTGTTGTTGAGAACTCATGTCTAGTACTACGGAACACCCTGAGTGTTCCTGCCTTGTTATTGAGGACTCATACCCGGTACCTCGGGAACACCCTGAATTCTCCTGTCTTGTTATTGAGGACTCATATCTAGTACCATGGAACCCCCAGAGTTCTCCTGTCTTATTATTAAGGACTCATACCTAGTACCACAGGACCCCCCCTGAGTTATCCTTCCTTGTTATTGAGGACTCATATCTAGTACCACGGAACCCCCAGAGTTCTCCTGTCGTATTATTAAGGACTCATACCTAGTACCATGAGACCTCCCTAAGTTCTCATGTATTGTTATTGAGGACTCATATCTAGTACCACTGGACCACCATGAGTTCTCCTGTCTTTTTATTGAGAACTCATATCTAGTACCCTTGTACCCCCTGAGTTCTCCTGTCTTGTTATTGAGGTCTCATATTTAGAACCACCAGACTCCCTGGGCTCTCCTGTCTTATTAGTGTGGACGCATACTTAGTACCACAAGACATGCTGAGTTCTCCTGTCCTGTTATTCAGTACTGATATTAGCACCACCGGACCGCCTGAGTTCTCCTGTCTTGTTATTGAGAACTCATATCTAGTACTATGAGACTCCCTGAGTTCTTATGTCTTTTGGTTTTGAGGACTCATACCTAATACCACAGGACCCCCTGAGGTCTCCTGTCTTGTTATTGAGAACTCATATCTAGTACCACAAGACCCACTGAGTTCTTCTGTTTTGTTATTGAGAACTCATATCTAGTAACATAGGACCCCCTGAGTTCTCCTGTCTTATTATTAAGGACTGATACTTAGTACCATGGGAGTTCTCCTATCCTGTTATTGAGCACTCGTATTTAGTGCCACTGGGCCCTCCGAGTATTCCTATCTTGTTATTGAGAACTCATATCTAGTACTATGGGACCCCCTGTGTTTTCCTATCTTATTATTGGGGACTCATACCTAGTACCACAGGAACCCCTGAGTTCTCCTGTCCTGTGGTTGAGGATTAATACTTAGTACCACAGGCCCCCCTGAGTTCCTCTTGTCTTATTATTGAGGACTACATTACAATAGCTGTTTGATCCTTACTTATCCAGTGTGCTGCATTTTACAATGAAGACAAAGTACATGATACTTTAAGAATCTATTTAAGTCAATGTTACAATGTGGTATGTGTTGTGGTGTGCTAATATCCATCATACTGCAATTTGGTTGCATTGACGTATATTCTCCTATTGATGACAAATAAATATAGCCCGGGGGTGTTGTTAGGTGGGAAAAAGACAAGGGGCTTTAGCCTGAAGAAATGTGGCTCACTTTGCATGCCACGATGAAAAATGGGTGTAGTTTAAACTAAACAGTGGCCGTGGCTTAACCACTTGCCGACCGCCGATCGGCATCTGACGGCGGCAAGGTGGTTCGATAACGCCAATTGCGATTTTTTTTATCACAAATATGAGGAAGAATATAAATCGGCCAAAAACGGTGAAAAAAAATGTTTTTTTTATATTTTTTTTTTGGATTTGTATTTTAGCAAAAAGTAAGAAATTTGGGTTTTTTTGCAAAATTGTCGCTCTTCTTTTGTTTATAGCGGTGATCAGAAATGATGCAGCGGTGATCAAATACCACCAAAAGAAAGCTCTATTTGTGGGAAAAAAATGTTGTTTGGGTACAACGTCGCACGACCGCGCAATTTTCAGTTAAAGCGACGCAGCGCCGAATCGCAAAAAGGGCTCCGGTCCTAAAGCTGGAAATCCTTCCGGTCCTTAAGTGGTTAAATGGGGCGTGTCTTTCAGGGGGTGTGGTTCGAGTCTGAGAAGGAAGGAAAGAAAGAGGGATGGAGGGACAGCAGGCACGGATCCTACACCACAATAGCTATATGTATTCCTGAACAATCAGCAGATAAAGATACTCCAAACATGTGGTGTGAGCGCTTCAATCATCCCGGCACCATGGCTGATATAGGGTCAGGATGATCAAAGCACATTATTTCTATTATTACATTGTAATATAAAATCAAATAGTTCAACTCACCATAAAGCAGAATCAGTGGGAGCCCTGAGTGTGTCACCCGTCGCCTGCCACCAGATGCCATCAGGTGTCCACAGCAGAGTCTTTCCTTACATCAGGTGTCCCCAGCAGAGTCACTCCTTACATCAGACATTCCCATCAGAGTCCCTCCTTAGATCAGGCATTCCCAGCGGAGTCCCTCCTTACATCAGGCATTCCCAGCAGAGTCCCTCCTTACGTCAAACATTTCTATGACTTGTTGTGGGAAAGACAGCGGGGGGATAGCGGCAGCTCCATTTCTATTGGCAGCCATCCAGCCAGCTCAGCCCCTTGTTTGTTCCCCTCCAGTGAGTGACCAGGCTCCATGAGAGCTGGTCTTCTGTAAAATGGCGGCGGAGACTCCACTGGGGACTCCTGATGAAAGGAGGAGACCATCACCAGTGCTGGCCCCCAACCTCTAGCGGCGGCTCTGGCGATTCTCCGAGAGAGCCCTCGAGGCTAATAATAAACTCCTGCATGCCCGAGACCCGGGGCTTTTCAGGGGCCCACTCGGGTCTCCCGCTCCCCCCCCCCGACGCCACTGATAGAGTCCTTTTGAAAAGCCTGGCAAAACACTTGAGACCTTCAAAATAGGACAGAAATGCCAGAAACACCGTTCGTTAGGTACCTGGTAACACCCGGACCAGACTTCACCTTAGTTCACTGCAAATGAATGCATGCAAGGCGACACATATCATCCATCGATCACCTCGCCTCTCATAATGCCACATATCCCCCCCTCCCCTCTGCTCAAACCCCTGAGGCTGAGCAACTCTCCCAACCAGACAGTGTACACGGGAAAGGGCATCTGCATTATTCTGGAGTTTCCCAGCTCCATGCTCCACTGTGAACTTGAATGCTTGCAGAGCCAGGAACTACTTTGTCACCCGACTATTTTTCTCCTTGTTATCAGACATCCATTTAAGAGGGGCATGATTGGTGACTAATTTGAACGGTCTCCCCAACAGGTAATATTTCAGGACATCTAAGGCCCATTTGATCTCTAAACATTCCTTTTCAACAATGGCATAGTTTTTCTCATGTCTGTTGAGCTTTCTGCTAAGGTAGACCACTGGGTGCTCCTTCCCGTCTGACCTGGGGCAGTACAGCACCCAGTTCCACATCAGAGGCGTCCATCTGTACCAGAAACTCTTTTGTGAAATCTGGGGTCATGAGCACAGGTTGTGCACAAAGGGCTTGCTTCAACATTTGAAAAGCCTTCTCTGCCTCCGGATTCCACTTGATCATGACCAACTCTCCACCCTTCGTCAGATCTGTCAGTGGGGCTGCAATGGTGGCAAAATTGGGTATAAAATACCTGCAGTAACCTGTGATCCCAAGAAATGCACGAACTTGCTTTTTATTTATAGTTTGGGGCCACTTTTGAACTACCTCAATTTTATTGATCTGAGTCTTGATCAGCCCCCGACCAATAATCTAGCCAGGGTATTTGGCCTCCTCCAAGCCTATGGCACACTTTTTGGGGTTGACAGTGAATCCTGTTTTCCTAAGGGAATCCACTACTGCTTTCACCCGGGGGAAATAGGATTCCCAATCTGGGCTGTGATTGACTGCATCGTCCAAACAGGTGGCTGCGTATTGGCAATGTGGTCTTAAGGTCTTATCCACCATTCTCTGAGTACCATGCAAGCAAAAGGCATCCATTTATACTGGAAGGACCCCTTGGAGGTAGAAAATGCAGTTTTCTCTTTTGCAGACTCAGTTAGGGGTATCTGCCAATAACCTTTAGTCAGATCCAAAGTAGTTATGTACCGGGCACCTCCCAATCTGTCAACAAGTTCGTTCAACTTCCTGAAATTATTACAAAACCTTACAGTTTCATCTGGTTTTGGGACCAACACTATGGGACTTGACCAGTCACTGTGGGACTCCTCTATCACGTCCAGCTCTAACATGTTCTTTACTTCATTTGGAACTGCTTCCCGGCTAGACTCGGGTAATCTATGGGGCTTTAAATTTCCCCGGACACCTGGTTCCGTAATTACTTTATGTCATGCTGTATAATTGTGGTCAGTCCGGGCAAGTGAGAGAAAACGTCTCTATTCTTAAAATAAAATAAAATCTTTAACGTCCTGCTGTTGGCCACTGACAAGGTTTCAGTTATGGGTACTTCAGGTGTCACGGGGGCCATGTCCTTTTGGGGGGTTGGCATTGCCAGTAAAGTTTCTCTGCCCTTCCAAGGTTTCAAGAGATTAACATGATATATTTGCTCTGGTTTCCTTTTCCCTGGCTGGTATCTTTGTAGTTTACTTCCCCTACTCTTTCCATAATTTCAAAGGAACCTTGCCACTTTGCTAGGAATTTACTCTCAATGGTGGGGACTAGTACTAGCATTCTTTTACCAGGGTTGAAGATCCGGTTATAAACCCTTCTCTGGGCCTCCTGGGCTTGCTCCATATGTTCCCTTACAAGCAGCATGACAGCAGCAATTCTATCTTGCATCAGTGAGATATGCTCAGTGATGCTTCTATAAGGCGTGGTCGCTCCCTTCCACGTTTCTTTTGCAACATCTAGCAATTACTATTATTATTATACAAGATTTATATAGTGCCATAAGTTTGCGCAGTGCTTTACAATAAAGAAGGGACACAGTACAATTTCAATACAGTTCAATACAGGAGGAATAGGAGGGCCCTGCTCGTGGAGCTTACAATCTAAAGGGAGGGGGAGGTGGTACAAAAGGTAATGGCTGCAGGGGATGATCTGATAGAGGTGACTCAAGCACAGTTCTTAGGTGGAGGTGGGGTAGGCAATCCCCTGGGATGTCTCCCATACAGTAGTTCAAAAGGGGAGTAGCCTGTAGATGCCTGAGGTACTTCCCATATGGCAAACATGGCAGCAGAAAATAGCAATTTCTCCCATTTTTGTCCACCACCTTTTTTAACATGCTTTTGAGAGTTTTGTTAAATCAGTTTGCGGGTGGTAGACAGAAGTATGGAGATGGGAGATTTTGAACAGCTTAAACAATTCTTTAGTGACTCCGGACATAAATGGGGTGCTTGATCCGTCAGTATTTCTTTTGGAATACCCACACGACTAAATACCTGGACAAGCTCTTTGGCAATAGTTTTAGCTGAAGTATTACACAAGGGAATGGCTTCAGGATACCGCGTGGCATAGTCCAGTATTACCAGTGTGTGCTGATGGCCCTGGGCAGAATTTACTACTGGTCCCACCAGATCCATGCCAATTCTTTGAAAAGGCATTTTAATGATTGGTAATGGTACAAGAAAAAATGGGGCGAAGGCGCAGAATACTGACACTCTGGGCATGACTCACAATATTCTTTGGCATCTGCGTATAACCCCTGCCAAAAGAATCTCTGGGTTATTCTCTCCTTGGACTTCTCTATACATAGATGTCCCCCATTATATGACCATGGGCTAAATCTAATACCATCCTGCGATAGGGTTTGGGAACCACTAGCTGCTCTACCTCCTCCTCCCCTTGCTTTACTGCCTGATACAACAAGTTCTCTTTAAGAGCCATGTAGGGAAAAGACACCCCATATTAGGTTCGACAGGTTCCCTATCTACCGTTTTTATGTTTTCTCTGGCTTTTGAGTGTGGAGTCTTTTAGTTGCTCCGTACAAAAATCATCTTTTCTGACCTCTAAGTCAGACACCACAGTCTGTCCACTCTCACTATTAGAGTCAGAGATAACTTCTTGTTCATTAACTTCAAGCTGGGGACTGGATTCCATTACAGAAAAAGGAAAAGGATCTTCCTCTTCCTTGCACATGCCAACAATTTTCCTTTCAATTTGGTAATCAAAGGGTCTGGTGTGAGCTCCCATGTTTCCTCGGCAGGGGGAGCTCCTTTGTTTTCCCATAAACTCCAAAAGTAGGGAAAATCTCTCCCCACTAGGGCTTCATGCAGCAGTGAGGGTACCACTCCCACTGAATGTTTCACTATGCCCCAAGGGGTATCAATCTCAACCACAGCAGTCTGGTAGACACGTGTGTCACAATGTATGCAAATAACTCCAATGGTGCTAGGGTGTAACTTTGCATGATTTACACAATCACCTTTGACTTATGTCACCACACTACCAGAATCTAGCAGAGCCGTGACTGGCTTTCCATCAACTGAAATCACGCACATTTGTTTTTCCATGCGTGCCTGACATGTTGCAGTACATGCTACCTGTGCAAAAAGAGACATGCGTTTTTTCAAGTAACCATTATCACACATTGCATTGGTTCATCATTTAGGGGACAGTTAGCAGCTATATGACCTGATGCATGGCAGCGATAACATATTATGTGTTCTGTACCCAGTCCTCTAAATGGCTTCAGAGACCTTCCTGGCCTATTTGGGCAATCTCCAGGTCCTGAGCCCATAGTCTCATTATTTGGCGATTTTTCACTCCTAGAGACATTGAAGTGGGGCACAGATGGGTTAAACAAGTCCTCAGCAGCAGTATATCTCTCCACCAAATCCACCAGCTGGTTTGCAGTCTTAGTGTCCCCATGGCTGACCCACTTCCTAAAGTGGCAGGGAGTGCCTGTAAATAGTGGTGCATGACGTTCCACAATCTTAGGGCCCGACAACGTCTCTGGCTGCAGCCATTTCTTGGTGAGGTGTATCAAATCAAACATTTGGGAGCGGGATGGCTTGTCAGTACTGTATGACCAGCGGTGAACCCGCAGAGCCCCGACTGCAATGGTGATGCCCATGCATGCTAGTATCTCCACTTTCAGTGTCTCATAATCCTGGGCAGCCTCTGATTCCAGGTCATAATAGGCCTTTTGGGGTTCTCCTGTCATAAAAGGCGCTAGCAGTCCTGTCCATTGCTCTTTTTGCCATCCTTCTCGAGCAGCGACTCTTTCAAAAGTTGCTAGGTATGCTTCCACATCATCTGCAGGTGTCATCTTCTGCAGGAAATATCTGTCACGCACCATTTTTGTTCCACCAGCAAAGGACTTGCGGACCCTTCTTTAATTCCACCAGGGCTTCCACAAACTCACAATTCGTCTCCTGCTGGGCTGCCATTCGCCTCATGCTGCGGGCGATTTACCTCCTGCTGCGCTGCAGTGGCCTGTGCTATCTGGCGATTGGTAACCTGCTGGTTTGCAGTAGCCTGCAACAGGGCTTTTAATACATCCTCTATCTTTCCACTTGTTCAGGAAGATGTCTGACGAGCTCACCACGTGTGAGGGATTAGCTCAATGGGGATCACCTTCCCTGGGAAAAGGGTACTCCAAACAGCGGGTTTTCTTGAAATCAGACTTGTAGCCAGGTTTATTTTAAAAAGGTTGCAGCTAAATCAAATAAAGAAAACAGAAAATAAATCCTAAACAGTTCAGTTTTCCTAACTCAGAGGTGAAGGGCTTCTCCCAGTCACACACAAAACAAAGATAATGCAAACCTTTTTTCAGTCACAAAGCAAAGTTAATTTCATCAGCTTTTCTCAGGCTTGATGGCTCCTGAGTCCCAGGTCAGAGCCAACCTTACTTTTTGATTATTTATACCACCTGCTGGTGGACACCAGTGGACCGCAAAATCTGGTCCAGAGCCAACCCTGCTGTCATGTACCTGGTGGTGGAGTCTGGCTTATGCAGTGGGCCACCTCTCTTACGACCCTGATTCGGGAACCCCTGATAGAGTAGACAGGGGGCTCGGGAATGCAGGGAGGCACGAGGGTCGGACTGGGTGCATGCAATGCGCACAGGAAGCCAGAAACGGTGTGGAACATCTATTTTCCTAACACCTGCCAAGGTGGCTGGTAAAACCTGGGCTGGATTTCACTGTAAATGAATGCATGTGAGGCGACACATATCGTCCATCAATCACCTCGCCTCTTATAACGCCCCAATATACAGTATATTGTACATTCACATCAGTCTCTGCCCTAGAGTCTCTATCTCATATACACATACTAGGCCAATTTAGACAGGAGCCAATTAACCTACCAGCATGTCTTTGGAGCATGGGAGGAAACCAGATTACCCTGGGGAAACCCACGCAGGCACAGGGAGAACATGCAAACTCCAGGCAGGTAGTGCTTTGGTTGGGATTTGAACCAACGACCCTAGCAGTGCCGATTCTGCAGGAATTGGAAAAAAAACTAAGCAGTGTATGGTCAGCTTAACCACAAGGACCAGAAGGATTTCCCCCTTAATGACCAAGAGATTTTTTTTTGCAATACGGCACTGCATCGCTTTAACTGACAATTGCGCGTTCGTGCGACATTGTACTTTTTGCGCAATAATCAAAAAGAGAGTGACAATTTTGAAAAAAAAAAACAATATTTTTTATTTTTTACTATAATAAATATCCCCCCCTAAAAAAAATGTAAAAAAAAAAACGAATTTATTCCTCAGTTTAGGCCAATATTCTACATATTTTTGGTTAAAAAAGCACAATAAGCGTATATTGATTGGTTTGCACAAAAGTTAAAGCGTCTACAAAATAGGGAATATATTTATGGCATTTTTATTATTTTATTTATTTTTACTAGTAATGGCGGTGATCAGCGATTTTAAGCGTGACTGCGACATTGCAGCAGTCAGATTGGACACTTTTGACACTTTTTTGGGACCAGTGGCATTTAAACAGCAATCAGTGCTATAAAAATGCACTGATTACTGTATAAAGGACACTGGCAGGGAAGGGGTTAACATTAGTGGTGATCAAGGGGTTAAACGTGTACCCTGGGAGGTGTTTCTAACTGTCTGAGGGATGGGCTAACTGGGGAAACACACAGATCCGTCTTCCTGCATAGCGTAATCTCCGCTGTCAAAACAGAGATCTGCCTTGTTTACACAGGCAGATCCCCGTTCTGTCACTGCAGGAAACGATTGTGGGTTTCCGGCGGACATGTAGTCCGCCCCACGCGCTGATTGGCTCCCCCGTGGCATGCGCATTCCCACAACCGACGTACGGTTACAGTGATTCGCTAAAATGACGGCGGCAGGTCGGCAAGTAGTTAAAGTGGTTGCAAGGGCAGAAGGTTTTTCTATCTTAATGTATTCTATGCACTAATATAAAAAACCTGCTGTGTGCAGCAGCCCCCCTCAGCCCACCTTATACTTACCTGAGCCCCATCTTGATCCAGGTATGTTTGCACGAGAGACTTGGCTGTCTGGGACTCCCCTCCTCATTGGCTGAGACAGCAGTGCGGTGCCATTGGCTCCCCCTGCTGTCAATCACAGTCAGTGAGTCAATGAGTAGAGAAAGGGGGTGCGGCTTTGTGTCTGAATGGACACAGGGAGCTGTGGCTTGGCTCGGGTGCCCCCATAGCAAACTGCTTGCTGTAGGGCTACTTGACAGGAGGGAGGGGCCACGAGCGCCAAAGAGGGACCTAAGAAGAGGAGGATCCGGGCTGCTCTGTGCAAAACCACTGCACAGGACAAAAAAGGAGACTTTAGTATCACTTTAAGGGCCCCATTCAAATCTGGCGATTTGCCCCCAATTCCAAATCGCATTTCAATAATGGCCAAAAGCAACACTTGTGTTTGGGTGCCATTCTTTGTTAATGGTACCTAAACACATTGAAGTTTTGCAGTAATTGTCATGTGATCAATCGCACACCAATCATGGCAGACCACATTCTGCGAAGTGTGTTGCTCAAAAATCAGCAGGTGCTTCTTTTGGGCGATAAGCTCCATGTGATGCAGATTTATCGCATGAATGTCATCCGTTCAGTCATATTTTTGCTATGATAAAAATGGCTTCAGTTTTTACATCTGTCTTCAGTTCATATTACATCAGTTTGCACTTCAGTTCTATTCAGTTCATTTCTGCTTACATCAGTTTGCACTTGCAGTTCTGTTGATATCCAATTATCCAATTTTTCAGTTGTTGCAGAAACCCATCATAGATGACAGAACTATAAACAAAAAATGTTTCTTGCCTAGGGGCCATTTCACACCAGAACGTGGTTGAGGATCAGGTTCCGTGTCCGTTTCTCCCAAAGTCTCCATTCACATCTGAGCATAGCACAGCAACAGCTGCTGCAGCGCATTTTTTTTTTTAGCTTTTCTTTTTGTTTTTTAGTGGAGTGTTTTTGGAGCAGCGCCATTCATTTGAATGGGCCCCCCTTTGCTCCAAGAACGCTCCGAAAAAGCTCATGTACCAAAGGAGCGTTTGCGGCTGTGATTTTTGCGGCAATTGTAGTGCGTTTTGTCGCTCCACAGTCGCTGAGGTTGTGGTTGTTTGGGGTGCCATTAAGAAATAATGGCATTGCAAACACATTCTGCGTTTTGCCACGATTCTGGAATCACAGGTAGAATTGCGGTGATTCCTCCCGTGATCCAAATCGCTCAGGTGTGAATGGTGCCTTAACGTAATGCCTTTGCAATCTGCTGTGGGTGCCAATACATTGCTAAATGCAGATCGCAGGCGCAGTGTGTTTGTGGTAACCATAATTCATGGTATGGCAGTACCATGTGATTTGGAATGGCACACATTCTGGTGCGATTGCAGCTGCCAAATCGCACTGCAGGGAAATGCGTAGGATTAGGGTTGCCACTTTTTCTTCAAGTCAAACCTGAACACTTTAGCGGGGCACAAACATACATATTTTTTTAATAAACACTATAGGATTGTAACAGACCCAGGACACCTTTGGGCACTCCAAAGAGAATATTAATGTGGCGCACATAGTGCCCCTCTCACCCTCCTGTCATGCCCTGTTTGAGCCACATTCCTGTCTGAATAATGTGTCTGGGTTTCAGGTGGACTGAAGCCTGGACACATGATTCAAAACCCGGACTGTGCGGGTGAATCCCAGAGAGATGGCAACCCTACTTAGGAATCGCACAGGAACGCAGTCCAAATCTAGTGGTAGATTCTGGTAAGCCTTCTACTTATAAGAGATTGGATCTGCCTTGAAGACACTCCTTTCATCCTTTACCTCACAGTTCTGTCTCACCTCTATGATATGTTTGATGAACTTTGAATTTAATGACTCTTTTTTGAGACACAATTTTCTCGCTTTTTGAGGTGGTACTAATTGGGATTATGTTTGGTGAACTATGATCAAACTTTATGATTTTTAGTTTGATGGACTAATTACTGCACAATTTGCACTGTGTTATTCACTTTATCTTGATTCATGATTCTTGATTGGGTCTAACTTATTTATTTAATTACCTTTTTTTCACTTAATGTGGGTATTATTTGTTTGATATTCATACCTATTCACTACTTTGGTCATTTTATTTTAATTTGAGCGCTATATTATTTACATATATGTTGGATTACTAATGACCAGTTTAGTCGTAGTGTAGCAGCTCACTCTATGTTAAGTCACCTTGAGCGCAGTATTCTCTTTATATAAGGTTTTATAATTCCTTGTAGAACTGCTCAAATTGGCTAGCGATATCCTTATTTGCTGTTAGGTTATGGCCATATGTATCCTTGAGTAAGTATATGTTAATATTGGTCTTTTGTGATTGTAGGGCTCTAGCTAGGAATCGTCCGCTTTTGTTCCCCTGTTCGTAATAAAGTTTCTGGGAGAGGGTGAATTTATGGCGTGTCTTTCGGTTAAGTTCCTCAAGCAGTAGTTTTCTGTTGTGAATGAGGTTAAGGTAGGTGTTCTGGGCCAGGGATTGTTTATGAGCTTGTTCCAATGTTTTAATCTTGTCGGATAAGTCATTGATGGTTGCTTGGTGTGCTTTTTTATGAGCTGTTTTTAGGGCAATGAATTTGCCTCTGATGACACACTTGTGTGCCCCCCACTGGGTAAGCGGGGTCACATCAGGTGTGTCATTGTATATGAAGAAATCTCTTAGGTCTTTTTTAAGTTCTTTCGTGTTGCATTCAGAAGTTAGTAAGGAAGGATCTAGGTGCCATATTTTGGAAATTGCAATTTTCTCTGGGAAGGTCAAGGTCATGGTTATGGGATGATGGTCCTAGAGTACCATTGTTTCGATGGTAGTGTTCGATAGGTAGGACAGACCATTTTGGGATACAAATAGATCATCTATTCTACTATATTTATTGTGCGGGTTAGAAAAGAAAGTGTAGTCTTTATTGCTGGGATGTTGTACTCGCCATGTGTCATGCAGGCCAAGGAGTTGCAATTGAAGTTTAATCTGGTGTAGTGCTCTATATAGTAAAACAGAGGTGCTGTTAGACATGTCCAAGAGGGGGTTCAGAGTTAGATTGAAGTCCCCTCCTAAAATAGTTAGACCAGATTGTAATCCTGATAACAGGATAAATTGTCCTAAAGAAGGTAACCTGTGCTGTATTGGGGCTATAAACATTAGCCAGAGTTACCGGTCTTTCCTTTCAACAGTAAGTATCGACCATCCTCTTCTATTATGGAGTCTATAAGACGCCATTGAAGACTGTTTGCAATGAGTGGTGACCCCTTTCATTTTGGCTAAGTCATTTGTGGCGTGATAAAATGTGGGGAATGGTCTGGAGATAAGCTTGGGTATAGAATTGGATTTAAAGTGCGTTTCCTGGAGAAATACGATGTCAGCCTTAAGTTTGTGCATCAATGAAAGTACTTGGCTACGTTTTTCTGGGATGTTTAGTCCCTTCATGATGAGGGACACAATTTTTAGGGTAGATTTTTTTTTATGTTGGTCGGTTGACTCATTGTCTCTGAGAGGGTGTGTTAATTGGTATAGTAAGTTGGAGGACTCTAGCTGTTTCAACTCTCTTTAGCCTAAGTGTTTTAAGAGTATGTCTAGGCTGTCATAGAGATCGAGGAAGTGGAGAGGGAGCCGAGGTGGAGGGGTGAGAGAGAGGGTGGTGTTTTAAAGGGAGTAGGGCCGGGGGGAAAGTGTAGATGTAGTAACTTCAGGCAGCAAGGAAGAACCTGCTTCCTTACCCTAGAGTGGTAGATTGAGCCCGGATTTTGGGTGATGGAGATTAGAAAATCTCCCGCTTGTGGCGGCGAGGGTCAGGGGTCGGTGCCCAACATTGTCAGAACACCCATGCGTGCAAGAGGATCAGTGTTTTAGGTTAGGGGAGTTTTAAAGTAAGGTTATGTAAGCCTCTAGGTGCAGTGTTGAGGGGGGAATAAGTAGGTATGTTTTCTTACCCGCATGGTGTCTCGGTTGCTTCACGTTCTTTGCAGATATGAGCCTCAGATGACGGTGATCAGGTGAGTAGCCAGACAGAAGCGAAGACTTAGAATGGTATTGCCTAGAAACATATATGAATATATAAGGCGAGTAGCCAGAGCATATAACAAATATAACAGTATATTGTTTCTAGTTAGGACTTAGATATAGGAGTCTAAAAGATACATTTTGACAGCTTTCTTCTCCTCCTCTGTTTCTCCCTTCCCCCCTTCTTCCCCTCCTCTTCCTTCCCCCTCTCTTCCCCCTTTTCCCCTTCCCTTCTTATATGCATATAAGTAGCTTGACACCATTAAATCCCACAGGCGAAATGTAAATAGCGGAATATAAGCCAATTGATGTGATCTGGAGCATTTGTTGTCTCTGGGGATAAAGTGTTTACTAGAGATAAATCGATTGGCACATATGATCCAAACTTATTATAAACATTCTATATCTCCCCCCATTGTTAAGCATTAGGATAATCTGATTGGGTGTTGGTTGAGGGGTTGAGCAGCGGGGCTTACAAAAGTTTGATTTTGTGCATTCCAGATAGTCTCCTGTGGGATCAGCATGCCCCCCCTTCCAATCTAATCACATATTATATATCAACAAGTTTTCTATGCGCATATAAAAAAAGGGGGGGGATATCCTAACGGTGCTTGTATAGTGGTCTGGGGCCATGTCTCTTTCTTTAGCACTAGTAATGTGTTCATAGGGTTTTGGGATGGTGAACGTAGCTAGGTAGAGGGATAGGCCAGAGTTCAAGTTCACCGCAAAAAGAAGGCATCCTTCAATAGGTATAGTGGTGGTATATATGTAGAGGGTAGTTCTTGTACAAACAGATATCAGAGGGTTTTGTACTTTTCAGCAGAGAACGAGGGAGGGAGAGGGGTACACAATCTGATGGTTGTATAGAGATAGTCCCTAGCTTCTCTCAGGAACACTTTAAGATTGTGACAGGGTGAACACGCGTTGGTTTAGGCAGTCGTTCTGGGGTTCAGGTCTGACCATAGTTGTTCCCAAGCCTATTAGCTGATGCTATGCTCCTTCTCATTATCAGGTGCTCATGTCTCAACGGGGTTGATCATCGTTAGGCAAGGGTTAGATAACGGAAACCGAGTTAATGAAATATAATGTGAAGGGGGATAAGGTGAAGTAGGTAAGCCAATGGCACAAGGAAGGACGGATGGGGTCTCTGAGTGGATTTTTCGGCAGCCAGAGTTCCGGAGTATTTAGGCAGGGCCATCTTGTCACGGTCTTCTATGCACCAGAGATGCTGTTGGGCTCGAAGGTCCCCTGTGGTTTTGTGCTGTTGTACGTTGTGGCCTCGGAGATGTTGACCATCGTCTGCGAATGTGGAATTCATCTGTTACTGGTATTGCGTCCATGGATGTAGTTCTTCTTAGAGAAGGCATGCAGTGGCTGTTGTACCAGTCTGGCACATGCACGACGGGTATGTTTAGGGTCTCACAGAAAGCTCGGAGGTCCTCATGGACATGCAGATTGGCTGTGCGGCCCTGTGAGGAGGCAGATAAGCAGAAGGGGAACTTCTATCCGTACTGTATGCTTTTAGTGCGTAACACATCTAGCAAAGGGCGGAGGTCCTTTCTGCTTTGGAGTGTTATGGGCGAGAGATCTTGGTATATTTTGATTTCTGTACCTTGGAAGAGGATTTCCCGTCTGTCTCTGACCCTTTTCAAAATGACCTCCTTTAGTTTGAAGTTTACCAGGCAACAGATTACATCCCTGGGTGGGTCGGTGTCTCTTCCACTAGGCCTGAGTCCTCTGTGGAGGCGTTCGCAGTCAATGGGGGTTTCAGGTGGTCTGCCCAGCACATCGTTGAAGACAGCAATAGTCACATGGGCAATCTGATTTGTGTCAATTGTTTCAGGGATACCTCTCACCCTCAGATTGTGGCGGCGTCCCCTGTTATCGAGGTCCTCTAAGCGTCTGTGAAGTTCCCTGAGCTGAATGGAGTGAGTGTCTGAGGTCTGCTGCAGGTGCCCAATGTCAGCATCATGGTGGCGCGTTACCTCTTCCACGTCGTCCATCCTGGTGGCTATCGCCTGTATATCACAGCATACGTCTGATATTGCTGTGGCTAGGGTGCTCAGATCACTAAGGCAGAGCGGATGGTCCTCTGGTGTCTCCATCTGCGATCAGTGTGCACTGGGAGGGCTCTGACTGGCTGCATGTGTGCCACTGGTGGAGGCCTGAGATGAAGCCTCGGTCTGTCCTGGCTGGGAGCGGAACATCTCCGGTATCTTCTGGCTCAGCTGCACTGTAGGGTCTCTGGGTGAGCGTAACCGAGACCGGGGTTGTTTGTCTTTCCCCATGATTAGGGCAGTGTGGCTGGCGGTTCTCCCCTGCTAGGCAGATAGCTGTTCTTGCATGCCCGGGAGCAGCGGGATTAGGCGGCCATCACGCTCCGGCTCCAAACCACGCCCCGAGAGCAATAATTCTAGCACTAGACCTCCTCTGTAACTCAAAACTGGTAACATTTAGAAATTTTTAAACATCGCAGATGGAGCCTTTTAAGTGCCAAAGTTTGTTGCCATTCCACGAGCGGACGTAATTTTGAAGCATGGCATGTTGGGTATCAATTTACTCGGCATAACATTATCTTTCACAATATAGAAAAAAATGGGTCTTATCTTTTAATCCAAAAAAGTGTATTTTTTAAAAAAAATTGTGATTGTAAGACCACTGCGCAAATACGATGCGACATAAAGTATTGCAGCAACTGCCATTTTATTCTCTATGGTGTCTGAATATATATATATATAATCTTTGGGGGTTCTAAGCAATTTTCTAGTAAAAAAAATTATTTTAACTTGTAAACAAGAGATCTCAAAAAGAGGTTCGGTCCTTAATTGGTTAAAAAACAAACCTGATCGGACGCAGATGTCTGCAGATAATCATCCATTTCTTCCGCCCGCCCATAGACACACATCGCTGGATCCATCTGAAAAGCTGACAGATCATTATAGACTGAATGCCTATATGAAAGGGCCCCTAGTCAGTGTGGGGGTAATCGATTAAGAGGGCCTGCATGTGGCAGTATCTGAACAAATGGGTGATTGTATTAAAAAGCTAAAAGTGAAACTAAAAATGATCACAATATGCGTATTTAGCCAGCATTAGCCTGTTGTGTGTGTATCGTAAAATCCCTAGTGAGTCTTAAGACTAGTACACACGGTGAGATTATCGGACAAATGAACATCCTCTTTTTTTTTTTTTTTTGCTAGTCACCATATCAAAAATGAAGAGGTTACTAAAGTACGAAAATACTCGTATGACAGAATAAAAAATTGGAAGTGACGTAATGTATTTGTATTGTAATTTCGGAAGAAAACTGTACTGATTAACCGCTTGCCGACTGGCAGCAGTACATATACTGTGGCAGGTCGGCTCTATGGCATGAAACAACGTACCTGCTGCCAGAGGCACTCGCATTGAATGGCCAGAGGGTGAGCCAATCAGCGGGTCTGGCGGACGCGATGTCCGCCGACCACCCGTGATCGCTCCACAGAGCGGCGGAACGGGGATCTGCCTATGTATACAAGGCAGATCCCCGTTCTGACAGGGATGGACACAGAGATCTTCTGTTCTTTCTAAGCAGGAACACAGATCTCTGTGTTCATCCAGTGAGTCCATCCCCTGCACAGTTAGCAAGCACCCCCTAGAGACACACTTAACCCTTTGCTCGCCCCTGGTGTTAACCTCTTCCCTGCCAGTGTCATTAGTACAGTAACAGTGTATATTTTTAGCACTGATCATTGTAATAATGTCACTGGTTCCCAAAAACGTGTCAGGTAGGAGTCTGATTTGTCCCGTGCAATGTCGCAGTCCCGCTAAAAATCCCTGATCGCCGCCATTAATCAAAAATAAATAAAAATGCCATAAAGATATCCTATAGTTTGTAGACGCAATAACTTTTGAGCAAACCAATCAATATACGCTTATTAGGATTCTGTTTACCAAAAATATGGAGCAGAATACATATTGGCCTAAATTGATGAAGAAATTAGATTTTTTACATTTTTTTATTGGGTATGTTTTATAGCAGAGAGTAAAAAATATTGTTTTATTTTTTCAAAATTGTCTGTCTTTTTTGTTTATAGTGCAAAAAATAAAAAACACAGTGGTAATCAAATACCACTAAAGGAAAGCTCTATTTGTGGGGGGAAAAAATATATAAATTTTATTTGGGTACAGTGTTGCACGACCGCGTAATTGTCAGTTAAAATAACGCAGTACTGCATCACAAAAAATGGCCTGGTCATGAGGTTAAATCTTCCATAGGTCAAGTGGTTAACCTCCCTGGCGGTATGATTATGTCCGATTTTTGCATCTCAAAGCGGTACATTTTTTTGCATAGAAATTTGGCGTTTTATATTGTAGTTATATATAAAAGGAGTGCAGCGCTTCAGAAAAACATATGCTCAATGGTCAGTCCATATGCAGATGATTCAATAGACAGCACCACTGGTGTTCATGCAGTAAAGGTCAAATCATCCAAAACGTGCTTCAGTGCAATCCTCCGCCAATATACAGATGGCCGCTCACCTCCTTAAGTGGACCCTCTAAAAGGGGATCAAAAGTGTTTTCTTTGACCCTTACAAGAGGAGACATCCACTCAAGTGACAGGTCAGATGTATATCTTCCTCAAAATTACGGCTCCAAGCATCAGGTGTCACATATAATATAAAAGACATTCCATAGTGCTCTCCGTCATATAAAACACAATTTGTTTAACCACTTAACAACCGCCCTATAGACAAATGACGTCTACAGGGCGGTTGCTTAATTCTGGGAGGACGTCTATTGACGTCCTCCCAGAATCGCGCTTCCCGCGCGCCCCCTGGGGCGCGCACACGGGAACATCCGTGACCGTCGGGTCCGGGGGACCCGACTGATCACGGATCGTGGTGAATGGCCGCTGTGAGCGGCCTTTCACCACGTGATCGCGCCGTCAAATGACGACGTGATCACATGTAAACAAGCCGGCGGAAGCGCCGGCTTTTCTCTCCTCTCCGCACCGATCGGTGCATTGTGAGAGGAGAGAGGGGGGAGAGAGGAGGTGCTGCAGCGCTGTGGGCGATGTGCAATGCCCACAGCGCTGCCTAGGTGACAAAATACACCCCCCATCATCCACTTACCACCCACCCACCACCCCCCAGCCACCATCAGCCACCCACCCAGCCATCAT